>JAQQSW010002935.1:0-14817 GCA_028646575.1 Pseudocheirus occidentalis
CCTCCTCCTCCTCCTCCTCCTTCCCCACTCCGCCGCCTCACGGGGACGCCTCCGCCTCCGCCTCCGCCGCCTCCTCCCCGGCCCCGACCCCGCTGCTGCCGCTGCGCTCGCTCCGCGGAGCCGGGCGGGGGAGGGACCACAACTCCCACAATGCGCCGCGCTGGCCCCGGGCCGCAATTGGAGAGGCGGTGACGGAGGGGCGGGGCCGAGGAGGGAGGTGAGGGGCGGGGGCGCGCACGGGACGCGCGCCGCGAGGTGATGGGCGCGGGAGCGCGCAGGGGCCCCTGGACAGGGGAGGAAGAGCAGGCGGTGGAGGCTCCTCGAGGGCGCAGAGCGCTCAGGCTGGGCTCCAATCGGGGGGCTCGAGGACGTGCGCGGGGGTCGTCGTGGCCCGGCTCTTGAAGGGTGGGGATCCTAGAGCCTGGACGGTCCAGTGCAATCTGCACAGCATCAGACCACGCATCCTCTTCTTGGCTGCTTCCAGTGATGGGATGCTCATGACCTTCGGCACCCCGTTCCACTTAGGGAAGAAGGGAGGAAGGAGCCGAGGACCTTTTCCCGGACCTTTGCAGCTTCTGCCCATTGCTATGAGCCAGAAGTGAGGTGCATACTGCACCCCTTAGCAGCCTCCCTGTCGTAGGGCACAGTGGGAACACCTTGGACCATAGGACTCCAATACTGCCCGTGGGGTTTTTTGGCCAAGATACTGGAGTGGTTTGCCATGTCCTTCTCCAGCTGCTTCCCTAAAGGATCCTCAACAGGGGACCCGCCATCTAGTCCAATATATAGATGGGGAAATGAGATCTAGCAAATTGCTTCCTTTAGAGCTTGCTGGCAACTAAATGTGAATTAAGTGGGAAGGAGCTCTCAGTCAACCTCCTCCTGTCCATCTCTGAGATGAATCATAGACCATTCCTTAGGGCATCAGAGCTGGATGGGACCTCAGATATTAAGTCCATCCTTTCACTGGGCAGATGAGCAAACAGGCCAGGAGAGGAAAGAAGGCCATAAAATATCCCAAAGGGGTCAAAGCATCACTGTCTTCATGCATTTGAAGGGCTGCCTCGTGGGAGAGAAAGTATACTTGCTTGGCTTGGGAATGATGAGTGGAGTCACAGAGAGGTAGGTTTAGGTTGGACCATCAAGAGAAGCTTTCTTGAAATGAGAGCTGTCCAGAAGTGGGATGAGCTATCTGAGTGAAAGGATCTTCACTTCTAAGCTGGACCTTAGAGGTCATCCCTGGATGTCTCCTCCTTGACCCCCCTAACTGACTTGACTTTGATACTGACTCTTCAAGAGTGCCCTTTTCTCTCTCCCCCTTCTCACCCCCTGACCTACTATCAAAGCAACCCTGCCATTGTTCCTGGATGAGGCGTGTCTCCCTGGCCACCCCTCTAGCATGTGGGGTGTTTCTTCCATTAGAATGTAATCTCTTAAATGGCAGACACTATCTTTGCTTTTTGGTCTTTGAATCTTCTGTACCTACTTTGCACATAGCTAATGATTAATACATTTTTTGTTCATTTGTTTATTCATTCAATTTATTCATTCGTTTATTCAACCCCCATTTTACACTTGAGGAAGTTGAAGTCTAAGGAGGTTGGTCTGGCCCAAAGTAACAGAGTTTCTAAGTGACTTGAGCCCAGGTCTTTCAACTCCAAATTCAGTTCTTTCTGAAGCAACACTAATTCCCCCCTCCCTTAAGATCTCCAGATGGAGGCTGGATGAGTCTCCTTGAATGCTACACAGAGGATTCTCATTCTGATTGGGGTTGGACTACATGTCCTCTGAGATCCTTTCCAACTCCTGACTATCTATGAAATAATTGACTAGCTCTAGATTATGTGCCTAGTTAGGAGGAGAGCTCAGGTCTCCTTATTGCTAGTCTATCTGCTGCATGACCTTGGCTCTTCATTAGAAGTTCCATGTCCCAGCACTTTGCCCATTTTTTTGTCTTTCTTTGTATCCCCAGTGCTCAGCACAGTGCCTGACATGCAGTAGGTGCTTAATAAATGCTTATTGGCTACCTAATTGTCACTTCTCAATACTAATCCTATTGCCTCAGTTTCCTCCTCTAGTAAAATTTATATGGGGATTGGGGTAGTAGCAGTGTTCATGCTTTGTTACAGCCAACAAACAACAGATAAAAGCCCAACATGGATTTGCCCCGATGGCAATTTAGTGTAGAATAGGAACCCTCTCTTGGCAAATAAAGGCTTTACCTGAAAGTCAGGGTAAATTCTCCATTCTGGGACTGCCCTAGGGAAGTAAAGGGGGCAGTTTAGGGAGGACCCACTGCATTAATAGATAAGAATGAAACTTGTCTGCTGTCCCAGGAGCTTTGATGCTCCTAAGAGACCTCTTCTAGGAAGTAGTCACTTCTAATACTTTGCGAGTTGCCGCACTCTATCATTTAATACTATCTGAAGAACTTCAGACCATCTAGTACCACCCTGCCATTTGCACAGGAGAAAACAGGCTCTAAGGGGTAATGGAATCTACCCAAGTTCACAAAGTCAATGCAGAACTGTATTCCTTTCCCCACACCACCCCCAGCCCCCCCTCCAGCTTTTTTTCATAGCCTCTGTGTGTGTTTTGGAAACAATCATTTATTTTCTCTCTCTCCCTCTTCCCTACTTCCCCTGTTCTCATTTGGACAACAGAAATCCTTTCCTAAATAAACCTTCATAACAAATCTGCATAGTCCAGTAAAATAAATCCCCACATTGGCCATGTCCCAAAATATGTGTCTCATTCTGCATCTTAAGTCCATGAGTCTTCTGGCAGGAGGTGGGTCTTATGCTTTATCTTTCCTCTTCTGGAATAACGGTTTGTCATTTCGTTGATCAGTTTCAAAGCCTTTCAAAGTTGATTTTTCTTTATAATGTTGCTGTCATTGAATAAATTGTTCTTCTAGTCTTACTTCACTCTGCATCAGTTCAGAGAGGTCTTTCCAGTTTCCTCTGAAATCGTTTCTTATGATGTGATAATATTCTATCACATTCATATACTGGAATTTGTTTAGCCATTCCTCAATAATTATCTGCTACTATGAAAACAGCTGCTCTAAAAATTTGTGTATATGTTGGTCCTTTTTTGGATCCCTTTGGAATATTTTATGCCCAGTGGTGGTATGACTGGATCAAAGCCATAGTTTACTGGCCTTGGGGGCACAGTTCCTAATTACTTTCCAGAATAGGTGCACCAATTCACAGCTCCGCCAACAGTGCATTAGTGTTTCTCCCCACAGCTCCACCAACATTTATTTTCCTCTTCTGTTGTCTTTCTGGCTTCTCTGGCTTTCTTCAAGTCCCAGATAAAATCCTACCTTCTACAAAAAACCTTTCCCTATTCCCCTAAATGGGGACTAGTGCCTTCATTCTGACCATTACCCCCAGTTTATCCTATACATAAGCTAGTTTGTATGCATCATTTGCTTGCTATCTTTCCATTAAACTGAACTCCTTGAAACAGGGACTTTTTGTTTCATTTTGTGTTTTTGTTTTCATTTTCTTTGCAATCCCTTTCATTGGCACAGTGCTTGGCACATAGTAGGTCCTTAATAAATGCTTATTGATTGACATGGAACCTCAGAGTTAATTTAATTTGTACATCTCTGTTAGTGAATTGGAACTTAAAAAAATATGTAGTTGTTACCGTGGATTTCTTCCCTTGAAAGCTACCTGTTTATATATTCTGACCATTTAGGAATGAACAAATTGCTCTTATTTTTATAAATTCAAATCAGTTTCTTATATATCATAGGTATGAGATCTTTATCAGAAAAAATTGGCTGCAAAGATTATTTCCCTGCAGTGTCCCATTTCCTTCTCAATTTTAATTGCATTGATTTTATTTGTGTGAAAACTTTAAAATTTTATGTAATAAAAATCTCTTCTTTTATCTTCTACATTTTATGGTCTTCTCTATCAGTTATCTGGCCATGAACTTTTCCCCTATTCTCAGCTTAGCAAGAGAATTTCTCCTTGCTCTTACCATTTCCTTATGTGTCTAAGTCACGTACCATTGGATTGTAGTATATAGTATGAGATGGTGGTTTGTGCCTATTTTCTGCCAGGCTGCTTTCCAGTTTCTCTTGTAGTTTTGTCTCCTCACTGTGCCACCTAGCCATCCCTCTAGTAGTTTTGACAAATAATGAGTCCTACTGACATACCCCCAAAGCTGGGTTGACCCCTAACTGAAAAATCAGTCAGCCTTTTGAAAAATTTGAATTCATACTCAGCTCCTGAGTCCCACTGATCTTTCTTCTGTCTGGGTCATTCCTGGTGGCAAGAGGACAGGTCCAGGACTGGGCCTTTTGCTTCTCTTGGGAATAATTTCCTGGATCATAGTATCATAAGGCTACAGCTAAAAGGGACCTCACATTCTATCCGTTCCGAAGCCAATATTTTACAGATGAGAAAACTGAGACCCAGGGAGGTTGTAAGTTGCCCACAATTATAAAGTAAATTTCAGGGACAGGCTGTCAAAGATACTTGATAACTGACCCAGGAAGAATACCCCTCCACCCCAGTCCTCGTTTCCAGTAAGGATCTATAGAAAAGCTTCTCTACCTCTTTGGAAGCATACTGCTTGGAGGCTTTACCAACTCTTTTTTGTACATGTGCCAAGGGGGAAAATGAAGCTTTCTCTCCTCTTTCCTTCCACCACACTACTGACGTCAGCTAAAATTTGAGCACACATGGAGTAACAATATGTGCTTGCCTAGGGGATCTCGAGGCTGGACCTCGGCTTCCTGCCTGCGATTTCTGTTTCTAGCCTTAGAGGTAACCTCATGAATTTAAGAAGTCTGGAGTTCCCAAGTCAGTGCAGGCTGCCCAGTGGAAAGTGTTTTCTGCTTACTATACTTCTGGGAGCAAGAGGCAACCATGACCTCAGCAGAAAGAACTCAAAGAACCAGGCAATGCCTTGGATGTCCAATAGATATGGACCTTGAAGGTTTCTTGAATAGTGCAGGCCTAAGGTGAAGGCTCAGTATCTGTTGGCAGTCCCACAGAACTGTCTTTACCTCCTGGAAGAGTATAATTGGTGAGGGGATAATGTTTTATGTTTTAACATATCTTTGGTATTTTAAGCATTGCTTTTGTGGGAAAATAAGTAAATAGCTAACCTTTACCTGATATCTACTCTGTACCATGAGTAATTTTCATAGAAGGGGCCCTCTTAGTCCTTTTGAGGGAGCCCTAAACATGAGCTATGTCTAAGCTTTGCTGTAGAGATTTTCCCTGGAATCCCAGGGTGAGAGCGTAATGAGCTTGAGAGCTCTAAGAAAAACCCGAACTCCCAGAAGTTGGGGACCACCAGGCTGCCTAAGGAGGGGAGAGCCAACCCAGGTAGAAAAAAAGGATCGGGTTAAAACTTCCATGGCAATTAGCAATGAGATCAGCCATGAATGGCCATAGTACTTCCAGAGCAGGCAAGATAGGGAGATCAAGTCTCAAAAACCAAACCAAACCCTCATTTGGGGATCAGGCTCCCTCAGGACAAAACCTGATTCATGCGAGTCCCCACCAGGAAGGATCCCTTTTTCTGGGACCCCATCCTGGCCATGGGAGACAACAGACTTTGTCAGGTAAATGGTTCAGACTTGAGTCATATGACTGAGACTAACGCGGCCATATTTGTGTGTTCCCTCATGGGACAGAGAAAATATCCACTTGAAGTCTACGTCATGTGCCCCTGGAAAAGATTCTTTAAACCCATGGGAGAGGGGGATATAATTCATCTCTGTATGGTTAGAAGAGATTCTCTTTGACGTGGTAAGGGAGGAGGGCAAATCTCATTGAAGATTAGAGTTCCTAGAAATGAGGAGCTCTTAGGAGTTCTACAGTTTACTGTCCAGTATTGATCGTCCTTAAGCAGATCAGGAGCACCCTCTGCTGGGTAGATCTGGGCATCATGATGTAATACAGCAGCTCTTGGTGGGGCAGCCTCTGGGTCTACTTCTGTTTTGGTGGAAGGGAAATGTTACATGATTTCTTTTCTTTAAATGTTTCTTTTCCTCAATTGACAAGTGTTTATTTTCTTTCCTTTGGGTCCTCCCCACCTTCCACATCATTGTTAAAAAAAAAAAAAGAGAGAAAAAAACCAAAACCTTCCTAATAAACAAAAAAATCACTTAATCTTTATTTGCCTCAATTATCTCATCTGTAAAATGGGGATAATAATAGCACCTACCTCCCAGGGCTGTTGTGAGGATTCACTGTGATATATTTGTAAATCATTAACACTGAGGCTGACACATAGTGGGCATGTAATATTTATTTCCATCCTCCCTCCCCTCCTCCCTCCCTCCCTTCCTCCTTTCCTTCCCTCCTTCCTTTCTTTCTTCCTTCCTTCCTTCCTTCCTTCCTTCCTTCCTTCCTTCCTTCCTTCCTTCCTTCTTTTCTCCTTCCCTTCCTCCTTTTTCTCCCTCCCTCCCTTCCTCCCTTTCTTCCTTCCTTGACAAAAAAGTGAACCAAAGGCATAAAGAAACATTCCCACAGAATTAGTGGCTTCCCATAGGCACCCATGCTTATGCCTCCTTCTTAGGATTGCTTAGCTCTCCTCAAGGAAAGTAACACCTCCTATGGAAAGGTTTTCCTTATCGACCCAGTCAGGAAAGCTTTCCCCATTTTCAAATCAATCCATAAGCATTTATCAAGCACTTGCTCTGTCCCAGGCACTGGGGATACAAAAGCAAAAGTCAAAGAGAGTCTGCCCTCCGGGAGCTTGCATTCCACCAGGGGAAACAGCGTGCTCACCCTAAGCGCAGGCGCACTAGATATTCTCTTTCTTTTAATCTTCCTGAGTGGGAGCTACTATCCCTGACAGATTCAGAGCGGGAAGGGGACCCACTGACTATTTAGTCTAAATCTTTCATTTTCCAACGAGAAAAATGATCCATGGAGAACAAAGGTGACTTAGGGAGTCTGGGGCAGAGCAGGGATTCAAACCCACCTCGTCCGGCTTCTGAGCCAATGTTCATTCCCCGCCCCCCCCCCCCCACCTTATCCTATGGTGATGTGTTCATACGGAGGGTGCTGAATAGCTGTTGTCTGCCAACGAGTTCATTTCATTCCCAGATGTCAGTGTCTACACTGATATATACTTACATGCTGTATCCCTACCATCCCTCCAATAGAATGTAAGTTTTTGAGGGCAGGAGTGGTTTTTCATTTTATCTTTGTATCCCCAGAGCCTGGCACATAGAAAGTGCTTCTTAAATGCTTGCTAGGTCCAAACATTTATTATGCCACTTCAAAAGAGGGTTGAATCTGGTTCCAGTGATCAGAAAGATCAAGACAGGGAGGCTGAAAAGCAACTGATTTGATATTTGGCTGATGTGGGACCAGTGTATAACCAGAATATGAATTCATACCAACCCAATTCCCACTCTACCATGTTGGTTCTTAGACATCTCATAGCTTTTTCATCATTCCTATCCTAAGTACTTTAGGTAGCCTAAGCTGAGTTTAGAGCACTTAGAGCTTGGTCAGACAAAGACGCCAAGGGCATCCTTTGTATCCCAGACCATCACCAGCCATCTTGACTTTTGTCTTGCCACTAAACTTTGAGAACTCTGAAGGTGGGAGTGAGGCTGACTTGTCAAGACAAGTCAAGACATCACCCCCTGATGTCACTGGTCCCCTTTGAAAACGAAGGATAAACAAATTAGAAACATTTTTTTTTGTGTGTTTGTGTATTATTTTGGCCCAGAACTGCCTAGACTTTGATACTTTTATCAGACAAAAGCACATATCAATTGAATCAATCATCTGAGGTATGAACTAGGTATGAACAAGTCCTGATCATTTCCCTAGGTGTGAGAAGAAATCAGCTGGTGTTGGTTTTAGGACTTGGTTGTACCCTGTGGAGCTTGTGGATAATCAGTCAGTTTGGAATCAGGACTGCATCTGGCAATGAAGAGAAGCCTTCAGTAAAGTCCCTGATGAGGAATCACTAGGGAACGTGGGTGGTAGGAGGAGGGAAGAGTACTTCAGTCTTAACCTTGACCTGGGTCTCTTCCTTCTTCTATTTCTTCCCCCTCCTTCTCAACTTTGTCTCATAACCAAAGAGGATATAGATGTTCTCATCATAATCCTTTCAGTGTCCACAGGACAGCAAGGACTGATGGTAGTGTCTGTACTGGGTGCTAAGGATGAACTGGAGGGCTATTCTAAGGAAAGGCAAATTCAAAACTCTATAAGGCACCCAGCAGAAAAACTACACCATACCTAAAGGGAATGTCTTGAGGACTCAACAAAATGTCTTCCAGAAATTATGAGTTACCCCTTTGGCACATGTGCCATTTCAATTCGAGCTGACTTTCCTCTGGACTATGTAAGTACTTGTGGGAGAGTGTATCACAGACATTTTGGGGTAGGGATGTTTGGTACCAACTATACCACCCTAGTAAATATTTGTTGTTTGTAAGTTAATTGACTCACTCTATCAGAAGTGTGAATGAAGTCTGGCAAACTGCTATCAGTCAATAACCTTGAGAGAAGCACACCAGTGTGGGGTGGGGAACTATAGTACTAGAAGGACAACCCCCAACCCTTTGGAGGTATCTCTAGAGAGAGCTCTGAAGGAAGATATATTAGTTGATCCCCAGAACCCCAGCCTGCTGGTGCCGGTGTGGGTTGGGAAGTAAATCCCGAGTGTGTGCTACACCCGTCAGATTGATTCTGCTCTTAAAGTTGCCCACGAGGGGGCCACACCCAGCAGCGATTGAAGCTCCCCATGGGAGAAATTCCTGATCTCTTGTTACAAGCATATGCAACTCCTGTAAAATACCTACTGCCTCCAGAGATGAGTCATTGAGTGGGGTGGGGGTGGGGGAAGGCAGAGAATGCTGCTGCCTCTGCAGCCCATCACCCTGGACCAGAAAGCCTCCCACTTCACTCCCCTCCTTCTGCAGCTGCCACCAGAGCAGTATCTGGGTCACTCCAAGGAAAATGCTTGCTGCCCTCTCGCAGACATCAGACTCTGGCCAGCTACCTCTCTGTGTTGCAGGTAGCCAGGGTTTCCTGGATCACCTGGAAGAGCCTTGCTGAACAAGCAGTTGTCTGTTCTGTTTGGAGCTCATCATTAATAACATTCCTAGAGGTACCAAGGTCAATACTCCTCAGCCAGATATGTTAGTCCCAGAGACCATCGGGGCAAGCTTAGGCACATTGCAGGAATTTACCATGGAATACTAACCTACACAGAGTGAGTTTCCCTTTGGATTTCCTCATATACCTAAGCAGGCATGGGGAATGAGATTGAGATGAGGCATATTGTATTTCAAGGTTTTTGAAAAATTGTTTTTGCAAGATTTCAACTGTGCCAATATTCCATCACTTCATCCTTATTCCCTTCCCACCCCTGAGCCAGTCTAGTCTGAGAATTCCTCAGAGTCCTGCCAAGGCTATCCAGTGGTACAGGAAATTCATGGTTTATTCTTTGGAAAACGGCTTCCTGGCAGATGACATAAGTGACCTAACTAAAGATGAGACACTGGTCTGCTCTGTGACTCACTGAGCTGGGAGCTGACTGACCAGTCATGACAACCCCATTGGGGAAGGATTACTTGGCCACACTAGATTGGAATCTCATTCAGTCACCCATTATTCTACAGTGGAGAGAAGGGGAGTCCAAAGGAGGGGAGGGACTAACTCAGGGTCCCATAGTTAAGCTAGTGGCAGATCTGGGACTCTGATCCAGGGCTCAACTCCTAGGCTGGTGTTCTTTCCACTATTTTGTAGCATTAGAAACCTCCTCTTCCTTTTTTTCCTCCTCCTCCTCCTCCTCCTCCTCCTCCTCCTCTTTCTCCTTCTCCTTTGGATAAGCTATCAGACAGCATAACATGTTCAGCCCTCTTAACTCTATTCTGTGGCAGTATGGAGCCAGAGGGCCTGACTCCAAATACCCAGTTTGCCCCTTAGGTCTGTGTGACTTTGAGACAGTCATTTGTCCTCACAAAGATTTAGAGCTGGGAAGAGATACTATTACTACTACCACCACTACCACTACCATTACTACTATTACTACTACTACTGCTACCACCACCACCACCACCACCACCACCACCACTACTAGTGCAATAAGCATTTATATAGCATAAAACACGCTACAGATATATTATTTACTTTTTATCCTGTAAGGTAGGTGTTAGTTGTCTAGGTCATCTAGTCTAATGCATTCATTCTATAAACAGGGAAACTGAGGCATAGAGAAATGAAAGATGTGACTTGCCCAAACACAACAAGAATCATTTAGATCATTAACCTTCACCTTGCACCAGTGAATCACAGAATCATGCAATTTTCAGAGCTGGAAGGGACTTCAACAGCACTCTAGCCTAAGGAAGGCTCATTACAATATACTTAACAAGTGGACATTCAATCTTGCTTTTGTTTTAATTTGAGGCAATTGGAGTTAAGTGACTTGCCCAGGATCACATAGTGTCTGAGGCTAGATCTGAACTCAGGTCCTTCTGACTCTAGGACTGGTGCTTTATGTGCTGTGTCACCAACCTGTCCCATCCAATCTTTTCTTAAAAACTTCCAAAAAGGAAAAACCTCCTACTTCCCAGGAGAGGCCATTAACCTGTAGGACATTTTTCCTGACAATGGACCCAGATTTGTCCCTTTACAACTTTCTCTTATTGCTCCTTTCCCCTTCCTCCTCCCTCTGCCTTTTCCTTGTCCTGTCCTCTTTATACACCAATGTCATATTTCAATCTGGGGAAGAATAAACCTGTTCCATGAGAGTCTAGTCATAAACAGTGTGGAGTAGTGGGGAAAAATAGGAGTTAGGGGTTCTGGGTTCTAAATATGTCTGACCCTCACTCACTACCTGTGTGACCTAGGGCAAGTCACTTAAATTCATTGGGCTTCAGTCTTCACCGATGAAAAATGGAGGGGGAGGAGGTGGGGGTTGGACAAAGTGATCTCTCTGAGTACTCTACCAGTTCTGAATCTCTAGATTCATGTTGGACAAGATAAGAGAAGACTTTTGCCAAGCCAGCAAAATCAGAAGCAGTGTCATCTGCTCCACTGAATCTCTTTATGCTCAAGTTTGGTCTCAAATAGACAAATGACTCTTGCCTTGTGAATTTGGTCACCATATTGTCTCAGCTCTTGGCATTGATAATAAGGTCAAGTGTGAAAGAGTGAAAGGAAGAGACAGTTCCAATTACCATCATGTGCTGGATGTTCATTGCAATTGGTAAATTAAAGAGAATAGAAAGAAGCAGGATCGTGTGCTGAAAAATGCTAGTCTGGGAGCCCCAAGACATGAGTTTGACCTACAGCTTTGCCACTGTTGTTGTGTGACCCTGGACAAGCCCTTTCCTTTTCCTTGTGCCTCCATTTTGTCAGTTGGAAAATAAGAAGGGTGAGTTTCTTCCAGTTTTACCATCTTATAAGTTTGTGATTGATTGTTGACCTTCCGGGTCTAAATTCTATCATTTTAGACATTTCCAAGAGTAGCATATATTAGATTTTTTTCAGGAATAAGTGCTTTTTAGTTTTTGTACATTTTCTATCAATAGGAGGAAAAATCCATCAAGGAAGTGCTCAAGTTTCTATAACAGTTAGAACAAAAGTAAACCAAATGACAAAAGCGAAGGACAGCAGTGACAAGCTTATCATGTGGCATGAATGAAAAAGGATAAAAATACATATTCCTTTTGAATTCTTTTTTAAACCTGTGTATAAAAATAATTCAAGTCTCCCTTCCTTCAGAGTCTTCCATCTCACCTTCTGCCATATGAATCTGACAGCTGTTAGCTAAAGCTGTTATCTCTCATTTCACATTACTGCCTTGGAAAGCATTCCCGCCCTCCCCTTCTCCTCCATGAAATGCATGTCTTACAAGTCGAGCTTATCTTTTTTAGAACTGTGTGTAGGAGGTAAATTGGTATGCAAGAGATTTTGGGTTCATTTAGCAAGCTTACTAGCAATCATATTGCTGTTGTTATATCATGATTTAAAATCTTTGAGGCCCCAACCCAATCTTGCAGTCTGGGAACAATGGCCTCTCTGAAGTCAGGAGCCCATCATTCTGTGAATCTGTCCTTCCTGGTGTCTCCTATGGACTAATTTTCATAAAAGTAGGGGACCAGTGAAAAATTGGGATCTAACAATCCTCCTTTCTTTATTTTTCTCTTCCCTTCCCTTCCCTTCCTTTCCCTTCCTTTCCCTTCCCTTCCTTTCCCTTCCCTTCCCTTCCCTTCCCTTCCCTTCCCTTCCCTTCCCTTCCCTTCCCTTCCCTTCCCTTCCCTTCCCTTCCCTTCCCTTCCCTTCCCTTCCCTTCCCTTTTCCTCTTTCCTACAATCCTATTTTAGGAGTTGCCCTATTTTTCATCAAGGGCCACGATACTAGGTCATTAGCCTCTTGAGGGCAGGGACTTTCTTAATTATTATTTTTGAAAATCTCCAACAGTGACTCATACATAATACATGCATAAAATGTGTTGAAGGGAAGGAGCAAGTGGACTCTTTTCAGTTTTTTTGCATCCCCAAAAGCACAGTGTCCCAACCCCAACAGTATATCATATATTATACTCATTATTATCAGGATACAGTGAATATAGCTTGATCGTGTTATAAAATACTTCACAGGCACTTCTGGACATCTTGAGTTGAATCTTTAAGCAGCTCTTTTAGGAAAAGAAAAAGCGGTCTGTACGTTGCATTGCCATAGAAACAAGAAATGCTTTGGAGAGCCAGTGACAGGTGCAGTATAAAGCAGCCACTCCTGGCAGTTAGTGTCAGCATCCCTTTTCAAGTCAATGTCAAAGGTGCTCACTTCAGAGTCCCTTTCAGCCAAGGTCGTTCTTGCTCTGGGAAGTAGAAGAAGTGGTAAGAGGTTAATGCTGTCCTGCTCAGGATCTAGTTGCAAAATGGTATCATCTACATGCCAAGACCCTGCCAGCTCCCACTGTTCCAGCTAGTGGAGAGCAGATGTCATGGCAGTTTCCATACACTCACATGGCGGTTTGCCCTACTGCTTTTGCAAGGAAAGTTCTGGTGTGTTGAGACTGGCTGTTGACAGGTGATCCAATGTTGGCTGGGCTGCTCTTCTCTTATAGGAGGTCCTTTGACCACTCCCCACTCTTGTCAGTGGACATTTCCCTACCTTCCCTGGCTTTCTTCAAGGCTCACCTCAAATGCCTTGCTGCTGTTTGTCCTTCATTCAAAGAGGACCATGACATCAGGAAAGTGATGCCATGACATCAAAGTGCATTGGATTTTAGTGAGACAGGGCTGTGCAAAGTCACCAGCCTCACTTTTACCTCTGGAACTCAAGCACCACCTTCTGCAACAAGTCTTTCCCACTCTTCCTCCATTTTACTGCCTACCCTTAATTTATCCTATCTATTTCTTGTTTGCACATAGTTCTTTATTTCCCCCAGTAGGGCATGCACTGGTTTTGCCTTTCTTTGCATCCCTAATACTCAATATGGTTTCTAGAATGTATTAGGGTGATTAATATATGATGCTAGTTAACTAAGTTCTGTGGTAATGGAAAGAGTAATGACTCTGGAGCCAGAGGACCTTGGTCCTCACAGTGGAAAAAATACTCCATACTCATCTGGTGTTTTATTTTTTTCTGAGCATTTACAGGAAACATTATAGAAATATTATAGGAAAAAACCCAACCTTTACATTTATTAGAGGCAGTGTTCCCTAGAGGAAAGATGAGCTAGCCTTGGAGTCAGAAAGCCCTGGGTTCAAAACTTGCCTCTGATATATACTAGCCATATTGAACTGGACAAGTACCTCCTCTGCTGCCTGGGAAAATCAAGACAATAGAGTTGTTGAATTGCTAATTTGTATAAGTAGATGTAGTTTCTACCCGGGGAATTGCATATTCTCATGAAATCATAAATCAGGGTCAGACTTTCCACCCCACTCTCAAACTATCTGACATGTGTATATTGCTTTAAAGTCAGTAAATCCTTTTTCCTTTTTATACATCAATTCATTGGAGCCTCTCAGCAGTCCTGTGAGGTGCACCATAGATATAATGATCCCCCATTTTACAGATCAGGAGAATGAGCATTAGTGAAATGACTTGTGTCAATGATACATTGAGTCTGGCCAAGATGGCGGCGTAGAAGCAGCAAGGTCTCGCAGCTCCCACATGGCCACCCTGAATACCCATGAATTATGACTCTGAACAAATTTTAGGGCTCCCAAACTCACAAAAATACAGAAAACACATCTCTCACTGAAGGCAGCTCAGCAAGAGGGGCTCACCGCAGCAGACCGGGAGCCAAGGCAAGCCCAGCCTGAAACCAAAACCTTGGCCAGGCCCCAGGGCAGCCGCGAGGAGCTGCAGCTTGAGTCTGCCCTGGAGAGCAGATGTACAGCACCTTGAGCAATCTCCACATCAATGAAGGTGGGAAAAATAAGGATTAGAGAAAGAAAAGTCAGTGAAAGTGAAGCTTTCAAGCTAAATTTGGGAGAGCAAAAGCAGTTTGGCCGATCTGCCCCCAGGGCAGGGAAGCAGTGGGGGAAGGGCAGGATCTGTCCTCCACCAGGCTGCTTCAGAGCTCCTGGCCCTGTGCACCCCACAGGGGGGCTGAGACAATTGATCAGGGCCAAGTGCTCTTTCGCTGAGTGTCCTGGATCCAGATTGTGGTCTTGGGTGGTGGTCCTTGTAATGCCAATCAGCAGTAGATTCCTGAGAGAATGCTACTGTGAACAGCTTTTAAGATTCGGATTACACAGTATTAGTGAACACTCTGTTTATTCCATTACAAATCAAGATTCAGTACAATATTCACAGTTTCAATAATTCACAATATTATATACAATAT
>JAQQSW010002936.1:0-14817 GCA_028646575.1 Pseudocheirus occidentalis
CTTTTCCGGGAAATTACTTTTTATCTTATATATGCACACATATGTACGTGTCTCCTTCAGCAAAATGTAGGCTCATTGAGGACTTGGATAAGGATGGAGATAGAGATAGGGATTTAATTAATGATCTGGACTTCTTTTTTTGTCTTTGTTCTTCAGGTGCTTAGCATAGTGCCTTGCACTTATCAGTTATTTAAGAAATACTTGCTCTTTGATTGCCTCAATCAATTTCCATCTATGACACTGAGGACTTAGTTTCTCTCCTCTCTAAACAGTCTTCTGGAGTAGACACAAGTGATTATGATTTCTCTTAGAAGTATTTACAGAAGGAAAAAACTAGATATTGGACTTTATTTCTGCTCACTTAAAGTCACATTTAAAGACAAGGGATTTCTGATTATGAGAAAAGGTAAGAATGAACTGGCATAAGCCCAGCATATGCAGACAAGCAATAAATGTTAAGTTGACTGCTAGGTTAGAAGATATAGGCTTCTAGACAGAGGCATAGTCATCACCAACTGTTTATTGTCACTGTTTAGCGTGTGAGCTGGGTGCTACAGATATTTAAAGTGAAATTTAAAAATCAGGGGTGGGCATGGACTATATATGAACCCATATCCTTAAATTTGAGATAGCTGAGAGGTGTGGCATGAGATAAGGGTGGAGAGTTTGGAGGATTCCTCAGCCCACAGTAGGTTTACTTTGTGTGTACATTTTCTTTTACCTTCCTGAAAAGTTATGTTCTATTTTTATGATTCTAAAGGATTCTAGATTAAACCAGGATTTCTCCTGAATTTCATTTGAACAAAAAAGGAGGCAGGGTTATAGAGATCCTCATCACCTACGATAGGGAAACTCTGTTGTCAAAACACTCACAGTATAGATTTCCCCAATCTAGGTAAACTACATTTAATGCCACATAGGTCTAAGGTCTAAGACCATCAAAATCATTGCCAAAATCCTTTCAAAAGTGGTAAAGACCTCAGGACAATTTTCAATACATACATGAGAGTAGGAGGGCTGCAGCACGGCACAATGCAAAAAGTTATGAACTTGAGTAAATCACCTAAAATTTATGGACCTCAGTTTCCTTATCTGTAAATGAGTGATTTGGACCAGATGGCCTTTGAGGTCCCTACATGTGTGTATATATGTGTGTATGTGTGTGTGTGCCCACACACATGTCTATCTATTCATGAATGTATACGTGCACACATATACATTCACACATCTGTGTGTGTATGTATAATTGTATAATATAATCCTATGATACTTAAGATGCAAATGGTTTGCAGAGTAAATAACATTCTGACCTGGAGTTGTGAAGACTCATCTTCTTGAGTTCAGATATGGTTTCAGACACTTACTAGCTATGTGACCCTGGGAAAGTCACTTAACCTTTTTTGCCTCAGATTCATCAACCTGAGCCTTTCGGAGGAGCTTGTGCCCCCATGCCAGACATCTGTGTACTTTTGCTGTAAAACTCATAGATGAATAAATATACATACACATGATTAATTAAAATGTACTTAGCCAAAATAACTTGAGCCCCATATTTTTAAAAGCACAATAGACAATGGTGGAAAAGACAAATTTATAACTAATGACAATGTTGACTAAAAGTCTTCCTGTACTATAGGAGGGCAAAATTTTTCATAGTCAACATCCAGCTGAAACATTTTTGGGATGTGACCTTGTCATGATATTATCTAGGAGTGAATATTTGAAACCCATTGCAGAGTAATGTGAGTGACTGGTGTGTGTGTGTGTGTGTGTGTGTGTATGTGTGTTGGAGAGATGGAGGGTATACACCTGGCAAGTTATAGACCAGATAACAATTATACAGAAGAATTAAAAATATATATATGCTAATTAATGAAAGCAGTTAGAATTCCCAGAATAAATGGCACAATATAAACTGATATTCAAAGAGGCTTTGAAGGTTTGCCAAGTGTTTCACATACATTACCTCATTTGGCCTCTATAATAACCCTGAGAAGTAGTAGAAAGAGCATTTGGAGAGAGAGCATCTATTCTGATGACTATGACTTGTCATTCACTTAATCTCACTCTATTTTCTCATCTGTAGGATTTAAGGAGTAAGAGTCTATGGCCTCTGAGGTCCTTTCTATCTCTAGAGCTATGACCTTGTAATCCTGTACTCCTATTGTGTGAGAGAGGTGAAAACTTCTCAGACTATACCCTAAAATGGAGACAGTGTTCTAAACTCAAGTTAGGCTTTGGCTATAGCTAGGCCTAAGTTTTCTTTTTGCAAATTTACCCCTCCCCTCTTTTCACCCACTACTAAATAAGGTATCAAATGCTTTCGCTGGTTTGCATTGGTTAACAATTATTTCCCTGTTCTTTGTATCTAGGTAGATTCTGGAGCTAGATTGTGAGGCCGAGCTCTCAAACCAGAGAGGGTAAGGTCAGTGGGAAGCATTGTTTTGCATTAGGGTATATAACCTTGTTTTGCTTTATGTAGCCAGCAACCTTCCACTGGTTCATCCTGGTGAAGGTGATGCTCCCTTTCTTGCAAGAATTGAATGAATCCTTTCTGTTTCTACCTAGAGAAGTCTCTGAGATTTTTTTATTAAATTGTTGGATAGGGTTTTTCATCCCACACACTATGATCTATCTTTTCAAATGCTGACTGGGCTACTTATTACCCATATGATCTTCCACAAGCCACTTAAACTCTCTTGGTTTCAGTTTTCTCAGGATTAATGGTGGAGCTTAATATTTGATCTCTAACCTCCCTTCCATCCTAGAACATGTCTGTGCCCCTTTCTATGATTTGTGAGTTCCTCTCTGGAGCTTCTATTTGAGGAAGTGCCCAAGCCTGCCATACATCTATGCATTCAGTCACATAAGGCATATACTATTGGTATGACATAAAGCCCTAGAATTCAAATTCTTAAACATCTGGGATTTCAGAGTTCACAGAATACATAGAATATCTAACATACTGTTAGTATTCATGCTAATTGACTCATTTTGGCATAGGCAACACCTTATCAATGTCATCAAACTCCTCTCTCTTTTTATTGGAGGACTGGAAAGCAGTCTAACCTCCTACTAAAGCTTTCCTCATAAAAAGAGGTCTGGAAACTGAACTTTCCAGTGAACTCTCCAGTTTCCATCAGCAGCTCTGGTTGACTTGGATTCCATAGAAGATCCATACCCCTTTGTGGGTCAATACTCCATGGTGGTCCTTCTCTCTTTCAGATACCTTTTGTGTTGTTGTCTTCCCCCATTTGATTATAAACTTCTTGAGGGCAGGTACTATCTTTCTGTTTTCTTGTTTGTGTTCCCAGTGTTTACTGGCACATAGTAAGCAATTAATAAATGTTTAATGAATTGAAGTGAGTACTTAATCTCTACTAAACTCTATTAATCAGCTGGTTGATACATGTCATCAAAAATTAAGATGCACCAAATTCTTTAAAGATATTTTTTATTCTATCTTCACAGAATATACAGCCCATGTAGCAGACACTAAAATGATCCATCCAAGCAAACCACAGTCTTGAAAAGGTCAGAACTAAACATGACAGCACAGTTTGTACCATATATTTTAAATTCTGATGTCTCATTATTGTGATTCAAGTCTATACAGAGAAGAGAAAGTGGTACCATGTTTTTTTTTAACAAGACAATTTTTATGATATGGATATCAAATGGTAGAAATACTTCCCATTTCCATTACAGATCAAAATACTAAAAGGTTCTTTTGGAACTGTCTCCAAAATTAATGTATGACTGAGTACAGAACACAGAATTAATACAAAATCTGGTCCTTCTCTTCCAATATTTCTATACAAGTGTGTTTATATGAAAAGGAAAAGAAAAAATAATTTCAATATAATGATAAAAATCACTCATAATTTCAAGTGCAACCTATCAGATTTTTTCCTTGTCTCAGAATCCAAAGCATCCTATTTTTGATCACCAAGTCATGACATGATTAGGAGAGATAAGAGAATAGCATCCCTTAGACAATATTACTGGGACTCTGACTTCTGTCCCCTCCTTTACATTTCCATTTCCATCACCTTACTCACTACCTTTTGTCTGAACTACTAAAATAACCTTTTGATTGGTTGCCTCTCCCCCATCCGTCTAATCTCCCACTCTCTCTTTTAGGCTGATGTCAATATGTTGTTTTTATCAGTTACCTGTCCTTCAGTGGCAAGGCAGAAATCTTCCATCCTCCCTCAGTTCTGCTCCTGACTCTCCACATTTCTCCACTGTTTCCTAGAAGCCTTCTCATCCTAGAACACGTCTGTGCCCCTTCCTATGATTTGTGAGTTCCTCTCTGGAACTTTTATTTGAGGAAGTGCCCAAGCCTGCCAGGCTAACTCCTTTCTCAGCACCACTCATGGCTCTCTGGATTTCTTAACCTTTGTCCCACATGGGCACCCCACTCATCCCATTTTTCATCTCCTTTTCACATATTATCTTTTATCACTAGAACTGTAAGCTCCTTGAAAGCAAGGACTGTCTTCCTTTTTTCTTATGTTTGTATCCTCAGCAGTACTTCAGTGCCACGCACATAGTAAATGCTTAATCTATTTATCTCAACATCAATTCCCCCCTCCAGTTAGAATGGTATACTCTGCTCCCTGGCATGTCTTGTGCTTCTCTTTTAACCATTATTCATGTTATTAACAGGAGCTCACATTTATAAGGGACTTTATGGCATGCAAAGCATTTTGTTCACCTCAGCCTTATTAGGTAGGTAGTATTATTATCCCTGTATTACCTGTGTAGCCTGAGAGCTGGTACTACTAACTCTAAACCTTGCTCACCTGGTAGGTTGGGTCCCCACAACAAGTGGGAATTGAGAGATCTAGGAGTAGCCGTGTGGGGCTCAGGGATACCATTCTAATGTTATGGCACATGAACCCCAACCAATGTGCTTAACTCTCTGATTCAGTTGGTTATCAATCAGTCAACTAGACTTATTAGCTTCTAGAAAGGGATGTGTGCTAAGGTTCTGTAGTTGCTACCAAAAAATCAATTCCAAATTGTGTTACTTACTTTCTCAGCAGTACATGAAGATTCTTAGTGAAAGTGGGCTCAAGCTTAGAGCATATGTAGCAAAGGGGTAACTCATAGCACCTGAAAGTCCTTTTGCTGAAATCCTTCAGATGTTCCTTTAGAAATAGTGTAGCTTTTGTTCTGGGAACTTTGTAGAGCCTTGAATATACAGCATGGTCTCTCTGGCTCGTAATGAAGATATATGTCAGAATGCTAGTGGGAAGATGGGAAATCCAAAATCCCCTGGACCCTTCAAAACTTGAAGGGTCCTCCTTTGGCTAAGAAGGAAGGTAGAGAGAGGAAGAGACTAAGACTGAGACTGAGGCCCAAAGATTTGTTCCACTCTCCCAGTGAGAACTTTATCCAGGATTTAGCTGCTATATCCTTCCCTCTCCAGCTGCTTATATCTCTATGATTCTGAACTAGCTCTTTTGTTTTATATAAAATCCATAATAGTATTTTCAATTCCTTCATCCTCTTCAGAACAGACTTCCTCTTGCACCTAGTTGAAATGCCTTTGACTCAGGGAGGCAGCCAGGCCTTGTTCACACCTGGTCCTGATTGATGATTGACTGATTTTCAGGAGTCATTCTCACTTGTCAAAGGTACTTAATTATAAATGGAGGTAAGGATAGTAAGAGGAGTCATACATTCATACATGCATTCATACATACATACATACACACATACATACACACATATAGAGAGACATATTTAGACATACAGAGAGACATACAGGTGTCTATGTGTGTGTGTTTGTGTGTGTGTGTATTCACAATCTCTGTTAGTAATCGAAGTGGCAAAATAAACTACCCAGTCACAAGACTGTAAATATAGGAGCTTGTAAATATAAAAGAACTTGGTTGCAGTTTTTATTTTTTATACTCTTTCCACTATACCCTCCTACCTCTTATACCACACTGCCATCCTACTACCTGGAATAATTATCATTTTCTTCCCTTCCTTCCTTTGAAGTTCAATTCAAGTCCCATCTCCAGTGTGAAGTCATTCATGAGCACCATAGTATGAACTTTTTCTTTTTCCTTTCAAATGATATCCCATGATATTTTTTTTCTGCTCTGTACTGTCATTTCGCATTTTCCATTTTTAAATTGTAACTATAATTCTCTTTTTATGTATGAGTCATTTCTCCAAATCAATGTGAAGCAACTTGATATGAGGTGGCATATCTCATATATACTTCCTTGAAGCCCTCTTACAGTCTAGCACATGGCTTTTTTAAATAAATGCCTATTGTTCAAAAGTTTCAAGTTGCCTCCTATGAATCATCCAGGGCTAATACTTTTTAGCCTGTTTAACCGCTTGAGTTCTAAGATTCCTAACCATTAGTAGAGAAAAAACACAAAATTAAACTAGTTTTACCACACTTAAATTCACAATATGGATCCTCAGCTGGACCTTCACTACTGCTTGGAAGTCCTTCTACTGTAATTTTTATCATATTATTTCATTTCTCACAGTGACTATTTCAAACTTTGTCTTCTTTCCTTCCATCACTGTTTCCTAATTAGTACAGCTCACCTGTAAAGTAGGTGATCTCTCTCCACTCCCATCCTCTATTTCCCCAAAACTTCTTACTAGCACCATCTTTTCTTTCTTTCCCTGACCTTTCAGAAGAGTGATCCCTACTCCTCAATAACTTAGTTCTTTTACCTCTAATACTGATTCCATCCTCTCCTTTTTCCTCCAGGTTCCTGACACAGCAATCATGAATCATCTCATGAATTTCCAGTCTCTGGAAAATCATGACTCTTCAAGATTTTTCTAAAAAGTCATGGCAAGCACATTGGTTGGGGTTCATGTGCCATAACATGCTCTAAAAAGTTCAAGACTTTTCTTGATTCTTCTACCCCATTTTATCTCTATTCTAATTAATTGTCAAAGACCTGGAAGATGTTGTCTAGACAAAATGCCCTCATCTCCTGTCTATTGATTCTAACAATTCTCCTAAAATTCCTCTTTCAAAAGTTATAAATGAATTCCTAATTTCCAAAGTTAATGATTCTTTTAAGTCTTCATTCTCCTTGAACTCCCTTCAGCAAATGACAATATAAATAACATCTAGCTTCCAGATATTCTATCCTTCCTTTCCTTTAGAGAAATCACACCTAGATGTTTTTTGCCATAACTTTTGTAGCCCCTCTCTTTCCTAATTTTTGTCTCATTCCACATATCATAAGATCAATGATTTCCAAGGATCTGTCCTTGCCTTCTTTTCTTATTCTATCCTATTTCATTTGTCAGTCTCACTCATTCTCAGCACTTTAAATATTCCAGATGCACAGATGAGTCTCAAATAAATATCTCCAGCCATGACCTGTTTTCTCTGTTCCAGACCTACATCTATAACTACCTAGTGGGAATTTCCAACTGAATATCCCCCAGGCCTCTTGTTCTGAACCAAGCCTGACTTATAATGACCCAGTGGTTAAGACTCAGAACTGGAAGTAAATGAGACATTCACAGACCAGCCACAAAAAATGATTTTTAAAAGAAATTTACTTAATTATATTATGGAAAGGAAATTTGACAAGGATCCAAACTTGTTTCAGTGAAACATGATCCAGAGAAAGATATTGAGCATGTATTGAGACATGAGAGAGCACCAACTACTTATAAACTAGACTTTTTATCCCTGAGGCTGTCAGGAAGCTACATCAACAGTTTGAGCCTTTGTCTCCTGAATCAATTAAATCACATGGTGCATTTGCCATTTTAGGGCAAAACTAGCCTAGCCTATGTTGAGTAGATGTTACTCCAACCACACATCTCAAATTCAACATATTCAAAACCAAGTTTATTTTTATGTCCTTTAAAATGGCACCTCCTTTCTACCTCATCATTTCTACAAGTATTCCTATTATTTTTTCAAAGTTCTGATTTTACCTTTTACTCTTCTTTCTCATCTTTCATGTTCAACCAATGAAAATGTCTTGTCAAGTCTATTTTTTCTCTTGTACTTATCTTCTCTCTACTTCCACTGTCACTACTGTAGTATAATCCTTTGTTACCACATTCCAGGGCTTTTGTAACACTCTCCTAACAAGTCTTTCAGATTCCACACTCCACGTCACCTCCCATCCATTCTTTGTGTTTTCTTTCTTATGACATAAATATTTCCTTTCTCTTGATCTGGTCGTGTCAATTTTATATTAAAAAAATCTAAGGATCACAGACCTCAGATTATAAGGGACCTCAGAGGCCATTTAGTACAATTCCCTAAATTTTATGGGTGAGGAAACTAGGATTCAGGGAGGCAGTGGGACTGCTCAATCCATTCCAGCTAAGTGCTGGGCATATAGCTCATATATGCAGATCACTTCAGAATTTATAAAGTGCTTAAACCCAGTTTCTCATACTCCAAATACATTATTCTTATTATTTCTCCAAGTTTTAAGTAGGTAATACTTGGCATTCAAAGCCCTCTACAATCTTTTTTTGCCTCTTTTAAAGAATTTAACACATGTTATTATGCATTGTAGTTTTCTGGGTTTTTGTCATATACTCGTAACAGACAGTATGCTTAAAGAGAAGGAGGCCTTTCTTATATCCAATCTTTTCCCTGGCACATAAAACAGAACTCTGAAAACAGTTGGTGTTCAATGAAATGGGTGATATAGAAGTTTTGCTTAATTAAATTGAACTAAATTGGAAAGAGTGTAATTTAAATGAATCAGTATTACAGGTATTTTTTGTGAAAAATAGATTTAATATTCAAAAATTGATCTGGAAATCAATGAGAAATAATGAGAGTAATGACAATGAAGATAAATTTATAATTGAGAATGAATGAGACTGCATATCAGAAATAGCTGAAGATAGTTTGGTTTGATCAAAGAACATGTAATAGCACAAATATTTACATTTATTCACTGGAAGGAAAATAAAACTATTCTTACATGTGAATCTAAGGCTTGCTATTGCATAGCTAGTCTACCTTCCCTTCTCTAGTTTGTATGCTAATACTAGCTGATGTGAGGCTATCATTATTTATGGTATTTCAAACAGAAAACCATATATTTCATTCTAGCTGGCTCTTAAATCATATCTTCTGCCAACTGATTTATGTCATCCATGTGTCTCATCAACTTTCTTGTCATCTGAGTCCTGTTAGTACTCACTCTTGTCTGCCATTTTGAGGTTCATATACAATATTCACCAATAGTCTATTCTTCTGCCAACTGCATCCCAGCCAGCTGATGAGTATATAATCTCACATTTGTTGACCACAAAACCCTTTCATTACAAACTTGAAAATAGTAGCAGAAGTACTCTTTCCCCCATTTCACAGAGAAGAAAACAGATTCCAAGAGGCTTAATGACTTGTCCATGGTGATAACATTAGTAAGTTTCAATTTGGGTCTCAAATTCCAGTCTCCCAAATCCTAATCCAACTCCAAGTTTTATATTCTTCCTGTTGTATTTAATGGGCCTTTATCAGTGGGGATCTTATAAAAATTATGGAACATAGAACTAGAATAAATATGAGAAATCATTAGGAAACTCATTCATTTTACAGATGAGGAAACTGAGGCCCAGAGTGGGTAAACTCAAGATGAAATAGGCAGTGAATAGTATTTTAAACACAGATTCTCAGACTACAAATTACTCTTGTAATTTTTAAAAGTTTTCAGTAGGTAATCAGAATTCATCTTTAGCATGTTTAAAATACATTCTGATCAATAATTGATAATAATTTATTCTGATCAATAATTCAATAATTATTCATAATTTAAATATGCTGACATCATTATATATGATTGTATAGACAACATGTGTATAGAAGACCCTGTACGGAAAAGGGCTTGGGTTTGTTTTCTCCATGTAAAAGGGAGGATACCTGGGGTTTCTATGTATGGGAAGCTTTCCTTTATATGGATACACCTTACTCTATCTATGTGGATGAAAAAGAAGGAAAAACAAATGAATGGGTTCCAATGTCCAGGGACTTTTCTGGAGCTCTACCTCTGAATGCTTTGAAACAAATTCCTTTCCATTGAGTTTAGGTTTTAAATTTTAAGATCATTTGCATGTAATATTATATAATTTTATAAAAATTTGGCTTGTGTCCTGAAATCCCATTAGGATTCATATCTCCTCACTCAACTTTGCATGTCCCAGCTTAAACATATACGTCCTTTCCTCTTTACCTAATTATCTTCAGAAACAGAACAAGCAGTGGTATTGCTGGGTCAAAGGAAATAGGTAGTTTAACAACTCTTTGGGAATAATTCCAGATTGCTTTCCAAATTGGTTGGATCAATTCAAAATTCCACCAACCATGAATTAGTGCCCCAACTTTTCCACATTCATTCTAACACTTTTAACTTTCTCCTATCATTTTAGCCAATCTAGTAAGTATAAAATGATATCTCAAGGTTGCCTTAATTTGTATTTCTCTAATCAATAATTATTTAGGGCATTTTATATGACTATAAATTATTTTGATTTCTTCATGAGAAAACTTCCTTTGACCAAAACCATCAGAAAGATGCATTTATTTCCCCCCTTCAATTATCTGTTTTCATTCTGATCTTGGTTACATTTATTTCATTTATATAATTTTTTTAATTCAATGTAATCAAAATTTTGTACTTTATGCCTAATTTTGTTCTCTAACTCTTGTTTATTAATAAATTATTTGGCTATCCATATGTCTGATAAGTAATATGTTCCATGTTCTAATTTTCTCATAAAAATCTCTCTTTATGTCTAGGTCATGTTCACCTTATTTTTGTAAATAGTGTATGATATTGGTCTATGCCAAGGTTCTGCCATACTGCTTTCCAGTTTTCCAAACTTTTTTAGCCAAATAATGAATTCTCATCCTGAAACCTTTACACTTATCAGATATAAGGTTATTATGTTTCTTTGCTGTTATAAATGATATGTCTGCTCTATTCCATTTATCTAACTCTCCCTTTCTTAGCCAGTACAAGATAGTTTTGATAATTACTGACTTATAATATAGTTTAAGATATGGTACTCCTAAACCTCCTTTCTTCACATTTTTTTCGTTATTTACTTTTATACTATTAACTTTTTGTTTTTCTGAATGAATTTTATTATTTTTTCTAATTCAGTAAAAGAAAATTTGTAATTTAAGTGGGATGGCATTGAATATATAAGATAGCTTGGATAAAATTGTCATTTTAAAAAATATTGGCCCTACTTACCCATGAATAACTAATATTCTTTCAATTATTTAAACATTATATTTGTATAAATATTTTTTTTATAATTTTGTTTATATATGTCCTGGGTTTGCTCTGGCAGGTGCACTCTCATGTATTTTATACTGTCTACAGACATTTTAAATTATATATATATATATATATATATATATACATATATATATAATCTCTTCTTGCAGAGTTTTGTTTATGACATATAAGAATGCTAATGATTCATGTTGACTGACTTTATATCTTGCTACTTTTCTAAAATTATTAATTGTTTCAACTAACAGTTGAGTCTTTGACATTTTCTAAGTATGCCATCATATAGTCTGCAAAATGAGATAGTTTTATTATCTCAAACTCCATGATGATTACTTCTATTTCTTTTTCTTCTATTATTACTGTTGCTATGATTTTCTATATAATAACAAATATTATTGATGACAGTGGGCATCCTTGTTTCATACCTGGTCTTAATTGGGAAAGCTTTTAGTTAGACATAATGCTTGCCAATGGTTTTAGATAAAAGCTTTTTATCAACTTAAGGAAAAACCTAGTTATACCAATACCTTTAAATGTTTTCTAATAAAAATGTGTTTTGAACTTTTTCTTCATCTATTGATTATAATCAATATTATGAGTTCCTGTAAGGAAAGCTCTTCATGCCTTAAAGCATTTAAATACTAGCTATTATTATTCCTGAAACTAGTATTAAAAAAAGATGTAGAATAATAAACTTTCTAATGACAAGTTTTCTCAAATTCCCCCAAATATCTGAGTAGTGAGTGGTTCTATTTTGACTCCTGTAGATGGAGCTTAGATGTTACATACTGACTAATCACCTGGGGAATTCCAGATCATTGGAATGCCTAATTCAGGAGGTTTTACTCAGACTCACATTGAAAGGTCAACATTCATGCTATACCTCAAGCAGGATTTTCTGTGCAACATAGAGGCTGTGGCCTCTCTGTGTTAGTTATGAACTCCAGGTATGCCATGGAGAGTGTGTGTGGAGATGAAGAGGGTGAATGATGACACATGTTACTTCCTTCCTTCTATGTCACAGACCTCCCCCTTACTCTTGCTTCCATGCAATCCCTCTCTGGACCATCTGCTAATAGTGATCCCTAGGCAAGCTTCTCTGGTGAGATGCCAAAAAGCAGGTCAATACATTGGTTTTCAATGTGATGCTCTGTGCAACAATTAATGATCTTTTCAGTAATTCTCGTTTTGTTCACAACTCTGGATAATCACCACAAGACAATTTGCGTTTCTTGTCTCTAGAATATAATATCTGGATGGAAACTCTAGGGTGTAATCATAATGTAATTTGAAGATCCCCTTGTATTGGCAAGCACTTAGCACTTTCTTTCAAGTGTGAGTGTATCCAGTATTATGATCTAGAACTTGTGAATCCCACAGTGGGAGGAACTTCCTGTTGTAACAGGAAGGGTGTGAAATAGGGAGGAACTAATACATTATAAAAGGAAAAGCCCTAGCTGAGAGAGGCCAGAATTTTCTCAGAAAACATCTGGAAGCTGAGGAGGAAAGGCCCAGGCTGGAGAAAGTGATTTTGATTTTGAAAATGGAACTTCTGATGAGACTTTTCTTCTGGGTACTTCTGATGAGAGCTCCCAAGAACCATGCTGAGGACCTACTGTGAGTGAGAGAGGAGGATCCCTGCTTGAGAGAACCTGTTCTGTTGTGAAGACTTGGGAATGTGGGTGTTCACTGCATTAACCATCTGTACCAACTTTGTGGTTACTGTAATTACCTTGACTTTTTGTTTCTGGGACTGTTTCCTGGTATTTGAACAAAGACTTGAGGTGGATTAGACATTGTGAGCTTCAACATGCAACAGGAACTGCATAGAGAGCTGGACAAGGAACAGGGAGCTCTCTGCCTTTGAACTCAGGTGGTAGTTGGTTAGATTTGGACAGGAGCTGGAACCACAGAAGAGGAACCATGGAAACTGAGAGGCTGCCTCGAGTCAAGATGAAAAGACTTCTCCTTGTGTATTTGATGCTGACTGATGAAATTGTAACTTACTTGTGACCTAGGGGGATGGCCTTTGTACTTTCCACTACCCCTGAATAGGGTACTGAGTAGTGACTGATGATATTGTAACTTAACTGCACCCCATGGGTGGAGGACTTTTACTTTTGTACTTTGTGATTGAATGAAGGACTTTGTGATTGACTAAATGAATGTACTTTGCTTAAAACTACGTAACCACTTTGGTGAAAACTATATGGCTCTTCTAGTGGTAAGTTGTAACATTGTGAATGCTGTATCATGATGTTCTTTGAAGTTTTCATCTTAGTTTGTTACAGAATAAATAGAGAGTTTACTATACTGTGTAATCAGAATCTTGAAAGCTGTTCACAGCAGTAGTCCTATGGAAAGCTGCTTGTGCTTGGTTTTATGTAGGGACATGTAAATAATTAGACTTACTGCCTAAGTGGAAGCTGGTGTGCTGACTTTTGTTCTTATATCCTCCTATTTTGCTTCTTCCTTTGGCATAATTTTAAAAAAAATTGAAAAGCTAATACTTGAAGGATATATAGTAGTGCGTATCTTTATATTTCCTCTTTAGCTTTTTGCTTTGTTTTGTTTTGTTTAGAAGCACCTATGCATTTCTTTGGGGAAAAAAATTAACATTTCAACATCTCCCTACTCCATGGAATGTATACTTACCTTATAGTTATTTCCATCCATAGCTCATATTGTGGTGGTGACTGTTTCTATGTCATATAATTTTATAGATCTATATGAAAGGAGGGAAAGTATATGAAAATAAACCTGTGTCTGCAGGATTAGGAGGACAACTGATAGAATAGAAAATATAGTCAACTCATCCATTATCTAACACAGATTAAATTGAAAAAACAAATTGTTAGATTCCAATACTTTCTCTGGTCATATTGGCTTGTTAATAATTATGGACTCTTAAGAAATCTATAATTTTATTGATACTTTTCACAATAATTGACCTTTAGGAAATTTTTGTTTAGGTATACATATTATAAAATATGAGGGAAACTGCATGTCTTACTCTAAGAGTATTTTGTATCCTTTATTTCATCCTTCTTTCTCTAAATTCAATTTTTAGAAAGTATTACTTATACTACAGCACCTAATCCAAAGTTTTAAAGGATCCAGAACTATTACTCCCCAGTCTGGAAAAACAAAAAAAAACAAAAAAAACCCTTTCAGGGGTACACTGGTGACTATTTTAACAAGAGGCTGCCCAAAAGGAAAAATGTATCAGCACACAATTGTCAAGTTTAGACTGCATTATTAATATTTTCTCCATCACTTTCTTAATTTTAGACAATCAACTAACAATAAATCAA
The DNA here is from genome assembly GCA_028646575.1 of Pseudocheirus occidentalis. Taxonomy (NCBI): domain Eukaryota; kingdom Metazoa; phylum Chordata; class Mammalia; order Diprotodontia; family Pseudocheiridae; genus Pseudocheirus; species Pseudocheirus occidentalis. The sequence goes on from JAQQSW010002936.1 coordinate 14,597, forward strand.
GCCAATTCTGATAAGTAACATACACATTAAAATTTAATAATCAGCACTCCCTAGCCAGTCTGAGCTGGCTACAACTTCCTCTGACTTCCTTAACCAATAAAAGCAAAACTTCCATATTCCCCGTCTCTATTTCATTGTGGGCCCAGTGTTCAGGAAGAGAAATAGGTTGGGAATTTTTTTACTTAAAAGAAATTGCTCTGGACACAATTTCTTTTTATGAA
>JAQQSW010002937.1:0-14817 GCA_028646575.1 Pseudocheirus occidentalis
GTCAGTTTAAGGGAACAAGTCAGAAAGGATTTAGAGAAAGAAAGGGCCAGAGGGCAATAAGAGAGGGATATATCAACAGAGAGAAAAATAGAAGAAGATAAGGAAAAGAGAGACATGAAAGACCATGTTCTGCTGACAGACTTTCACTGAGTGACATTTCTACATTATGGTCTTTTCGAATGTGGCCACTACAGATTTTCAGTCATAATTAGTATTTTCTCAACTATAGGCACAAGAAAGGATACCACGTCTTGGTAACTGACATAGGGATAAGGGGGAAATTAAGTCAAGGAATGGGTCTAGATCTAAAGGCCAGTTATGATAGCTAATAGCCAGAGAAGAGATGCTGAGAACTTGCCCAAAGCCCAGAGACAGAACCAAAGATGGATTCCAGATCTTTTGTCTGCCATATCACAATTCTTATGAAAAGATTCAAATGCCAACATTCATACTTTTAAGCTGCCATCCTGATGGTGAGATCTCTAAATTCTAATTTATTACTAGAATACTAATCTCGATTCATTTTTTCTATGAAAAGCTTCTCACAGAGCTCACTGTAAAAAGAAGGTGCCTTTCATTTTGGGAGAATGAGAAAGGTTATATGGTTAATTGTGAGGGTAATTTAATTAAGGAGCCAGTGTGGTACAGGGGAAAAGCACCCTTTAAAATGAGAGGAACTGGGTTTTAGTAGCTTTGTTGCTTACTTTGTGACCTTGCTTACCTTGTGAACCTCCTCAGAGGTTCCTCATCTATAAATTAAGGGGTTTGGACAAGATGACTTTTAGGATTCCTTCCAACTCTCAATCTCAGATCTATAATAAAATATTACTTCTCATTACTCATAGCTTTGCAATATTATTACTGACATGAATTTTTAAAAGTGGACTTTAAAAAATCTTTTATTCCTGCAATTAGACTAATTAAATAAAAAAAGGAATGGAATACATTCTGAAGTAGTGAACATTGTTCAGTGATATCTTAATTAATGAAAACTTTGGGAACAAAGATCTTTCTATAAAGTTAACTGACTCACACACATATTCATAAATCATGCCATGCAATGTTGGTATGAGTTACATGGCTCAAAGGCAATGACCTTTTAATTTTATTATTATTATTTTTCAAACTGAGGGCTTGGGTAGGCAGAAAGGATTTTGTGAAGGAAGTTGACCCTTGTTGTTGAATTCTTCCAGCCGTGTCAGATTCTTGTGAGAATGGTTTGTCATTTCCTTCTCCAGTTCATTTTACATATGAGGAAACTGAGACAAACAGGGTTAAGTGACTTGCCCAGGACTGCACAACTAGGAAATATCTAAGGTCAGATTTGAACTCAGGAAGATGACTTCAGGATAGGTTCTTTATTCACTGGGCCAATTAGCTGCCCTCACAAAGGCAATATTTCTAGCAGACTGCATATCTGCACGGGACAGCCCTGCCTCTGAGATGAGCATTTCTTTGTCTTTACGTATCTGAAGATAACCAAGGCTGATTGGAGGTAAATTGTAAAGTTTAGCCTAAGACCACTCTTTTCTGCAAGTAGCATAAAAGCTCCCAGGGTCACAGATGGAAGGAACCTCCAAGGTCATTGAGATCAATCCCAGGGAGGTTACTATGAATTTAAGTTCTCTGACTCAAAATCAAAGGTCTTTCATTACCCCATGCAAAAGGAGGAGCAGGCTGTTATGGCCTTGAACTGCAAAGGGATGAGATATTTCATAGTCCAGGGAAATTAGCTAAGGTATGGTGGAACGAAGAGAATCATGGATATAGGCTTGAAAAAGATGTAGGGTCTAGTGAAGTCAGGCAACATACATCCCAACTAGGCATAAAGGGCTGGAGACCTGATGAGAGATCCTGAAAGATGAAAGGTCAGAACATTGCATTCCCATTCCACATACTTGGTCTGGAAAAGTAGCCATAGTCTCTAAGGCTCTGATTTATTGTCTGAAGTGCAGGCAAACTCAGCTAGACACTAAGCCTCTGACACTGTGAGCCTGGAAAATCTTTTGGCCTAGGGCAGAAGTGGTCTCAGAGTTATGGGCAGACTTGAGCCCTCAGATCCATGGTAACAACATATACCTAGCAGGAAGGAGGGGGCGAGAGAAGGCAGGAAGCCATGATATGTGTCCCATATTATGAGTCATTCCAGAGCAGGTGAGCAGAAAAAATTCAGAATGATAAAAAAAGAGAACAATAAAAGCCAAACTATGCCACGGAGATCGCTTTTTCATATGTTTTGGGATCCTCGTTAAAAAGCTTGGTGGATTTCTGTTGGTTTTGCAGAAGCAGAGAGACCACATTTAAGAGTGTTAAGCTGAAATCACATCATAAACCAACTGTTAAAGCACCGGTCTCACATAGCTGTAAATAATTTAAAATCTACAGTGACAGATTTAAAGCTGTCAATCGATCACTTCAGAACCATTTCAGATAAAGTCAAATTCCAGGACTATAATAATCTTTAGGAGAATAGTCCATTCACACTCAGTGAATAAATGATTAAAGTAGCATTAATTTATAAAGCTCAAAGTAACTCAGCCTCGTACTTCCTTGGGTGACCTTGACTGAACACAGCGGCACTGGAGTGGTGCCTTTTGTGGACGACTAATAACACACACTCGGTAAAAACAATCAGGTTACAGTCTGATTGTCTGAGGGAAAGAGGCGACACAAAATACTGACTCTAGCTTCCCAGAGACACAAGGGGGCAGGATCTTTCTTAAATTAGGTCAGGTTTCATAAACTTTCAAATACCCAGTATGTGATTTCTAGTCACAGAAAGCTGCTGGTGACCTTGAGACGTCATCTATCCATTACTGTCCTTAGACAGGCTCATGGACTTAGAGCTACAGGGGACCACAGAAATAGTGGAAGCCAACCCCTTCATTCTACAGATGAGGAAACTGAGGAGCGAGATCTCTTGTCCAAGGTCACACATGTGAGTTGTCAGAGTGAGATTTGAACCCGGGTCCTCTCACTTGACAGGATCATCTCTCAAGGGCCCCTGGCTAATCAGAATCTTCCCAATGGAAAAGACACAGATATAAGAATCCTCACAGTCCTTCTGAGTTCACAAAACCTCTTTTTAATATAGGAGCTCTTCTGATCCTCCACAACTATGTGAGATAGGAAGGGCAGGGACTGGCAGAATCACAGATTGAGAGCTAGAAGGAATCTCAGGGACTCATCTCAAACAAACCCATTATTTTATAAATGAAATATCTCAGGCCCAGAGTGATTACATGATTTTTTTAAGGCCATATGTGTAGGAAGTGGAAAGACTCAGGTCTTCTGATTCCAAATTTGATTCTCCTTCTACTGGCTTGTGTCCTCTGTCTTATTCCATTTGCGTCTTGTGTTTTGATGAGAAAAATCTAAGTACATATTAAGACAACTAAAGGAAAATGTTTTCTGAATGGCTTTTGAACTTTAATATAGATTACCTCTACTTTCTCACCTGTTCTATCCCTTTACATTTCAGCCAAATTGGTTTTCTCTCTGCTCCATGGTGCTCCCACTCCTATCTCTGTGCCTTTTGGATGTCTGTCCTCCCTGCCCTGGAATGCTCTGCCTCCTATTCCTGCTTCATAGAATCCCATTCTTCCTTTAAGATTTATCTGAAATAATCCAAACCCTTCTTTATTGCTCTACCTGCTATTACCCTCCTTCCTTAATTGTCAGTTAACTACACTGTATTTGTTCTGAATATGATAAAAAGAATAACTATCATTTATATTGCATTGTAAGGTTTGCAAAGTGCTTTACAAATATCTCATGTTATTTCCAAAATAAAATTGGGAAGTACATACTAAAATTTATTCTGCAAATATTTATGTATATACATATTATCTTCTCTAAGAGAATGCAAGCTTACTGAGAGCAGGAAATATTTCATTTTTGCCTTTGTATCCAATACAGTGCTGAGAATGTAGTTTTTTTGTTTCAGTTATTTTTTCAGTTATGTTTGACTCTACGTGACCCCATTTGGGATTTTCTTGGCAAAGATACTGGAGTGGTTTGCTGTTTCCTTCTCTAGCTCATTTTACATATGAGGAAACTGAGGCAAACAGGGTTAAGTGATTTGTCCAGGGTTGCACAGTTAGTAAGTGTCTGAGGCTAGATTTGAACTCAGGAAGAGGAATCTTCTTGACTTCAGGCTCAGCACTCTATCCATGGTGCCACCTAGCTGCCCATAGTTGGCATATAGTTGGCATTCCATAAATACTAGACTGATCATTATTTCACTGATCAGTCTTGTATTTAGAATTTTACCATCTTTCTTTTTCGATCAGTTTCAAAATGGTATGCTACTTTCAAAAATTACATCATCTACATTTTACTCATGAGAAAACTGAAGCTTATACATAGCAGTTTTGTGACTTGCCAAGGTTCACATAACACATCAGCAGCACAGGTGGGACCAGCCCCTGGGTGTTCTGAGTACCAGTCTAGTATGCCATACTGTCTCTATTCATAGAAAGAAATTTCAAGGCAACCGATTTTAAATGTTTAACATCCTAAGAAAAATATTTATTTTTTAAAAAATTAAACCTTAAATACATAATAAGAAAAGAGAACACATATACTTAAATATTAAAACAAATATAAAATAAGAAAAAAATATGTACACAGAAGAACGTAAGAGAAGATTCAAAATATATAGCAATAAACTTCTATTTCGAGAAGGCCTATGTATTAAACACTGTACATTATGTTAAGAGGGGTCCATCTTTTCTTTGCTTCCTTGTAGTTTTTCTTTTGTTCTCTGCTGAACATTTTTTACTTTGTTCTTTTTTCCCCTCTTCTACGCCCCCCCCCAGGCTACAATTAAGAATAATTATATTGATATTTAGATATAAACATATACAGACATGTATACATATGTACACATACATACATAGATATATACATACACACATATATAGAAATATACATATACACACATATAAACATATGCTTTCCCTAGCAGATTCTACTCCTAATCTTTGTTTTTGTGTGTATCTCTTATTTCCTATTCCTCCTGACTCCTCTACTTTATTTCTACTTGCTACCTTGCCCTTCTATTAATTAACTTACCCCCTATCCAATGATCCCTCCCTTATCCTCCCATTCCAGTAAATCAAAGCACCCTTTTATACGCCCTTTTGACATATTCCCTCACCCTCCCCTCTAAAGATCCTCCCTTATCCTCCACAGGATCCCTCTCTTAGCCTATTCCCATTAATCTAAACCCTCTTCTATATCTCCCTTTAACCTATTCCCTTATCCTCTCTTCTAAGGATCCCTCCCTTATCCTCTCCCCCTTCTTATCACCTCAGTATTTTATTTCTTTCTAAATTTAGCAGACTTTTATACTCTTCCAGATACATATTGTTCCCATCTTAAACCCATTCCCTATGAAAGTAGGTGTCCAGAACCAACAGTCCTTCTTCCCCATCTAATTCCTTTGTATTAGTTCTTCCTCTTGTACCTCATTTGTATGAGAAAAAAATACTTCTTATTCCTAACCTAACCCCATATGAGTCTTGGATGCCATAATTTCTCGTTACTTACTCCCAGCTACTGCCTGTTAATTTTTTTTCTTTTTTCTTTTGAACTCAACCACTTACTAACATGAACAGCTCAGTGTACAAAGAATGGAAAAAGATTTTATATGAAACTGTAAACTTCTCTCTCTTGGAGACCTCATCAGTTCCCATGAGTTTGATGATCATTTCTATGCTAGTAGCTCACAGATCTATTAGTCTCTTTCTGAAACTGACCAATTACCTATGTCCAGCGTTTCAAACTGTATGCCCCAGAGACACTTCCCACCTTGGCATATGTGGACCTAAGTTGCAAAATAGAACTTATTTGTTATTTCTCTAAATTGACTCCTTTTCCAAACTTTACTTCTTTTGTTTAAAGGGACCCATTCTTCTGGCCTCCCAGATGTATCACATTGGCATCATTTTCTCTTCCTCATTCTCCCTCCCCTGCATATCCAATCACTTGTCAAAGCAATCCCCTCTCCCTGTTCACACAATCATGGCTTTGGTTCAGTCTCCCATCACCTTTGCCTAGATTATTGCAAGAGTTTCCTAATTGGTCTCCTTGATTCAAGTCTTTCCTCATTCTAGTCCATCCTTCACACAGCTGCCAAAATGATTTTTCTGAGAGTAAAGATCAGACCACGACATTCTCCTATTCATTACACATCAATGGATCTAATATTGACTCTAGAGGAAAATTATTCCTTTATTTAGCTTTTAAAACCTCTCAACGTGACTCCAACATATTTTCCCAGCCTCACTGACCCTTATTCCCATTCTTGCACTATGATCCAGCTAAACTGGTCTTCTCTCTGTTTCTCACATATGATAAATACTACAACACCTTTGCACTAGCTGTTCATCATACTAGTCATGCACTCTTTCCTCATGTCTACTTAAGAGAATCCGCTTCTTTCAAGATATACCTTCTTCATGAAGCCCTTTCTGATCCTGGAAATCATTTCCTTTTCCCCAAACTAACTTGTATTATGCTAATTTTGGTCTAACAACCCCAAGAAAACAGAGGTTCTTCACCAGTCAGCACCATGCCACCCATATATAGAACCATTGGTTACAGCAAGTGGAGAAACATTGAATGTTGTGGATAAGTTCACTTACCTTGGTAGTATACTTTCCAGGGATGTATACATAGATGATGAAGTTGATGCATGTGTTGCCAGAGCTAGCTCAGTGTTTGGGAGGCTCCAAAGGAAAGAGTGGGAGAGAAGAGGTATCAGACTATCAAACTGTCTACAGATCTATTGTGTTGACCTCATTGTTGAATGCCTATAAGACCTGGACAGTATACCATGCCAGGAAAATGAATCATTTCAATCTGAATTGTCTTAGATTCTGAAGATCACTTGACAAGTTAAGGTACTGGACCCTGAGGTGCTTTCTGAAGCTAAATTTCCAAGTGTTCTAACTCTACTGAAAAGAGGACAACTCTGATGGGTTAGCCATTTTGTTCAAATGCCAAACGTATATTTGCCTAAAAGACCATTTTATGGAAAATTCACATAAGGCAAGTTCTTGCATGGAAGTCAGAAGAAGTGATACAGGGACACTTTCAACTCCTTTTGAAGAACTATGGAATTGATTGTGTGATGTGGGAGTCACTGGTAAAGGACTACCCAATATGGCATGCTTACATCAAAGTAGGTGCTGTGCTGAATGAACAAAGCAGAAATGTAGTAGCTCAAAAGAAATGTGGAATGAACAAATCTAGACATATTTCCACTACAAAAGTTCATGTGGACTTTTGTGCCTGACCTGTGATAAAGCCTTCCAAGCTCTTATTGGTCTGATCAACTGCAATCAGACACACTGTACCTTGACTCCAATATAGTGATATCATTTTGGTTCTCTTCAAGAATGGACAATAACCAATCAACCTTGTATTTAATGACTTTGTAGCAATTTCTATTTATTCTTTTTATATTTGTTCTGCATATTCTAATATGTGCACTTGGTTTGTAACCAGTACAACAGCAGAATGAAAACTACTTGTAAGTAGAAATCGTCCTTCTTGTATTTGTTTCCCCAGTGCCCAACTCATGTATCCAGCATATTGTAGGTCCTTCAAGAATGGTTGTTAATTGGTAGACCACCATACCACCTACTATTTTGTCCCCCATATCAACACACATCTCTTTATCATTATAAAGGTCAATATAGCCTCTAGATAATAAGCTAATTAAATGGCTAATTCTGTACACAATGATCTAAGAATTAGTATGATGAGCTAGGTTTGAGTCAGAGGCAGTGTTCATGAGACTGACTTGTAAAATATATCACTTTAATTTCTATCAATTAATCCTGGAAGGTGGTTTTTGTATGAAAGCTATTGTGGCTCCAAGAGAAAGAGGGTAGAAGAGGTAGGAGCACATTTATGGTTTTGATTGAATCAGACAGTTTATATCAGGAATTTCATTGTTTCATACTTTCTGAAGCATCCCAAGTTGTAACAGTGCAAACACTTCCTGAAGCACGTGGAGAATGTACAACAGCTGCATAGTAATAATAACAAGTCTAATTCATAGTAGAGTGGGAGCTGATTCAGGATCAGGAAAACCTGGGTTCAAGTCCTGACTCTGACAAATATTGACTCTGAGACCCTGGGTAAGTCCCTTAACTTTTCTGAACTTTAGCCAATTTTCTAAGTTGCAAAGAAAATACCAGTCTACGCTGGTAGAATTCTTCACTGGGAGCTCCCTATATCAGTGAAAACACTGGTTCAATCATAAAAAAAATGATAAGAACTTTAAGTTTTATTAAGCATTGTATGGTATGTTGAATCTCAGTAGATTATTAATTTACCTGCTGGTACTGTACTTATTAACTAGTAAATAGTATTCATATATCTTTAGTAGTGATCAATTCTGCTTTCTCTTTTAGAAGTAGACTTGGTCACAGAAATCAAAGACAAATGACTATTTTCTTAAATTAATCTTTTGGTTAACAACACTATCTTCATCACTGGCATATACTTTCTAAATCTCATCCCATTCAACTCTGGTGCATGTCCTAATGTAATACTCCATAGGGTACCTACCCAGTGCACTCCCTCTGGATTTAAAATTTTTTTTATGGTCACCAATATAATTGATGGATTAGACTGTCCCTCATTTATCCTTTATTCTCACTAAATGATCACCTGCCACTTTTCTAGTCATATATTAATCACTAAGTATGAATTAAGTACCTTCTCATGCATTAAGGCAGGCATTAGTGATGCAAAGTTAAAAATCAAACAGCTTCTGCTCTCAAAGACCTTACATACTATCAAGGGAAGCAACATATACACATGTAAGCATGTAAAATTATATAAAAATGATTTCAAACTAAATATGAAGTAAGTAGGGGGAGAGACACTAATAGCTAGGGGGATCAGGAAAGGCTTCAAGTAGGAGTCTGAATTGAACATTGAAGGAAATGAGATATTAAGAGGGTAAGAGAAGACAAGATTCTACCTAGGCATGAACGCTAGTCTATGAAAAGACAAAGACATGGGAAAACAGAATGACCTGTGTGAGAAACTGACAAGAAGGTCAGTTTGGCTAGCTTGTACAGCACGGGATGGGGAAAACATAATAAGCCTGCAGTGGTAGGAAGGAATTAGGTTATGAAGATCTTTAAATGCCAAATTGAGGACTTTATATTTGATTCTAGATTCTAGACATCATGCTTTTAAGAGTTTTTATGCCTCTTCTTTCTCCCAATTCATTGGCAGCAATAAGCAACAGTCAACTTATAATCACTAAGTGTTTTTCCATTGCCCTTTAGGTAATCTGTAACTTTTATTCTTCTGAGATCTTTATCATTACCTCTTAATAAATGGGAATATGAAACATCCATCAGGGCAATATCTCCAAAGAATTAAATGGCTTCCAACTCAATGGGAGCTTTTATTTCCCTTCACATTCTCTATAATGCTGCCTAAACAAATTGCTTCTTAGTCACTCATAAACTGAAATGCTTAGCTTCTACAGTGTCCCTTTGGAGAGTGGATATCTCTATCTCGTTGCTGCTGTCCTGTTAAGCCTTATGGTTTGCAGTGGAGCTAAGCCTTTGCCTCAATTAAAACTTCAATTCATTAGTTAATTGGTAGACAATCTCAGTTTCGAAGATTATTTTTTTTCCTCCTCTTCTTTTTAAAACTACAATGCACTGTGAAATATACTCCTTTATTCTTTGTTCATTTGACTCTCTGGTCCCAACAGTAAAACTTTAGAGAACTCAGTTGTTTAGGATGTTATTCAGTTGGGTGATCTGATTATCCTACCTTTTTTTTTAATTAAAAAAATGATATCCAACTTTGTATTATAGTTACCTGCTTGTATATTTCATCTTTCCTCCTTGAGAGAGAACAAAATCCTATCTGTTTTTCTTTGTATCATTGTTTCTCCCTCAGTCCCTAGTACAATGCATTATACATAGTAGGGGTTTGCAAGATAGTTTCTGAATGGGTAAGTCAGCATCTGATCTTTCTAGAATCATACAGGCGAATTGGTTACAAGATCACCAATGATTTCTCATGGAATAAGCATAAACTTTTGTTATGCACCTACTGTGTGCCAAATAATGTAAGTGCTTTACAAATATGATCTCACTGCATCATAACCTACACGTGGTCAGATCTGAGCTAGACAATCTCAGAACAGTTCAGGTCTAATCTGCTTATGAATAGCAGTCCCTCTCATATCATTTCAGACAAATATTGAACCAGCTTCTCTTTGAAGAGGTCTAGTGATCGTCAGGTGATTACCACCCAAGGCAGTCCAACATGCTTTTAAACAACACTAATTGTTCAGAAGTTTATGCTTACGTTGAGCATAAATCTGCCCTATAACTTCCATAATTTTTCTGCCCTTAGCAACAAGCAAGCCAAGTTTATTTAATTTCTTAAAAGGAGGCACCACATTACAATTTCTCTTATTATACCTCCCTTTTTCCTTAGCAAGAAAAAAAAACCTCTAGCCAATTATTAAATTATGGATATATTTAGGCTCATATCATTAAGCTTAAACATCAGTTTAAATCAGGTATTTTTAACCTGTGGCCCATGAACTTGTTTTCTTAAAATATTTTTTAAATAACTGTATTTCACTATGATTGATTTTCTTTACAATCCTACTTTTATGCATTCAAAAACATCATTTTGAGAAGGGACTCACAGTTTCCATAGGACTGCCCAAAGGGCCCATGATCCCCCCAATAGTTATGATCACCTAGCAAATAGCTATTTATACTTTGTTTGGAGATGGAAAATATTAAAATTTGAGTTTCTATTCAAAATGGAAGAAAGATTTGAAAAATTCAAAGTTGTAAAATCTGAACTCATGTTTATTTACCAATGATCAATAATGGTTACACGGAAATGAAGCCTCTTACATAAAAGATGAAAAATGATAACCAGTACCACCTTTTGTACATGTCTTAACTGCCTCACTTATTTGGCTCATGATGGATGTATCTGTTAAGTACTGGGGATACAAAAAAAGACAAAGAGAGCCCTTGCCCTCAAGGAACTTATGTTTTAATGGAGAATACATACATACATACATACACACACACTTACCTATATGTATATAAACGTGCATGTACAGTATATATACACACACGTGCATGCACACGTATGCATACATACGTACATCACATACATACATCACATACATATGAGATACATTCAGAGTAGGAGGAAGATAACCTGACTAGTGTTTTGAAAGCATGCACATCTGTTAGAAAATTCATGGCTCCAAACTTGCTGGCACCAACATTTTATGTTATTCAAACTTTCTTTCCTCTTTTGAGTATATGCTGCTCTCTGTATGTGAGCTTTAATGTTAATGGGAATATCACAGCTGGAGCCTTGCTCATCAAATGGAAAATATGCTCTTTCATGTTGAACAATTTTTGGTAAGTATATAAAAATATAGTGATTTTTAGCAAAATTACATCTAGAGCTGGCTTTTTTCTTTCTATCTTTCTTTCTTTGGAGTGAGGTGTTAAAGATGACATAGCTGCATGAGAAGTTAATGGTATTCCACCTGAGGCAACTCAAGGACTTGACCATCCTCTGACAAAAGACAGCTGAATTCTCAGATGATTGCAGATCTCTGAGAAGGCAGGTCACGCGGTAGCTGTGAAAGCTGAGATTTTTCTTGCAAACCACTTTTGATGCCACGTGGAGTCCACAGGGCAGAAATAAGTCACTGTGTTACCCTGATCATAAGCTGCCATTCCACTGGCCAAGTGATTCAGCAGCTATGATTTGTCCCATGGCTTATCTGAATTTAAAAGAGATGGCAAATGCGAGGCTTCCCTTCAAGTACAGACATTTTGGTAGCTGTCTATTGTGTATAGGACTGTCTAGGTGCTAGGGAAGATACAAAGTTTAGATGATACACAGAACCTCCCTCAGGGAGCTTAGAATTTAATAAAGGGAAACACCATACACAAATTACTATAATACAAAATGTTATAATATGAATTTATAAAAGAGATGCAGGCTGGGAATTAATAAAAAAAATGCTAAACCACACCCCAAAGCAAAAAAAAAGTCATTCCCCTATAACCAAAGGATTGAAAGTCAGTTTTCAAAAGAAGAAAATTAAGATATTAATAAACATATGAAAAATGCTCCAAATAACTAATATGACAAAAATTAATACAACTCTAGGGTTCTACCACATACCTTATACCATCATATTAGTAAAGGTGACAAGAAAGAAAATAGCAGTTGTTGAGGGGACTGTGAGAGAACCAGTGTATTGATGGTAGAAGTGTGAATTTGGAAGTTAATTTGGAACTTTCCCCTCAAGATCACTAAACTGTGCCTACCTTTTGACTCAGCGATAATGCTACTAGCCACTACTAGGCATACACCTCAAAGAATTCAAAGACCAATGGGAAGAACATGGGTGTACAAAGATATTTATAGAAGCACTTTCTATCATAGAAAAGAGGTAAAAACAAACACTGCTTTCCAAATGCTAAGACTGGTAGAACAAACTACTTGCTTGCTGTTTCTCAAGTTCAGCCTTCCATCTCATCTGTCTGTGACCTGTCAGTGGCTGAACCCTATGCCTGGGAAGCTCTCCCTATGCATCTTCACTTTGAAATATCCTTACGTTTCTTCAAGATTCAACTCAAGTACCACTTTCTGCAACAGGCCTTTCCTATACTCGCCTTCCACCCTTATAGATTACCTTCTTACTACTCAGTATATATCTTATCTTTACCTATTTATCTACATGCCATCTCCTCCATTAGAACATAAGAGTCTTGAGGGCAGGGGATGCTTGTGCCTTTATTTGTATCCCTAGCACTTAATAGTGTCTGATACATAGTAAGTTCTTAATAAAGACTTGTTTGGTTCACTGATTTCCTTTGTTAGTGAGTAGAGCTTGATTACAGTAAAAAGACCACATCTCTGCATAAGAAACTTTAAAATGACAGCAGTATGAAAGGCTCAATTAAAAAATATGATAGTTTAGAAGAGAGAGAAAACAGTAGCAGGAAGATCTCTTAGGAAACTACCATATTAGTTAATTGGGTAGTAATAAATGTCTTTATTGGGTGCTTCCAGTGAGAGAAGAGAAAAAAAAACATGGATGGGAGAAACAATGAGGAAGTAGATTCAAGAGTGTTTGGGAATTGATTGAATATAAGAAGTGAGGAAAAAGGAAAAGTCACATTTAACAATGAGGTGTGATGGAAAGCAAAGAAGTTTCAGCTATTTAGCTGACACCTTGTTTCAGCTCTTGCCCAATATTGTCTCAATTCTTTGTTGAGAAGCAGAACTTGTGAACTCCTGTTGCTGATGCAAAAGGAAGGAGAGGAGCTAATGACCATATATAAGAAGAGGCCCAGGCTTGAGAAAGCAGAACTGAGAAGAGAGAAGAACTGAGAAGGGAGCAGAACTGAGAAGAACTAAGGAGAGAATTGAGAAGAAGAGAACAGAACTGAGAAGAAAAGTGCTGTGGTGGCAGAGTTAAGAAGGAGAAAACTGGTGGTATCCTGGCACCCTACGTTTGTATGTTCTGTCTGTGTTGAGGTTTGTTTGTGATACTTTGTACAGAAGCTTACTGGACCTTACTGGAAACCCTTGAAGAGGATTTTCTGGTTGTCTGTTTACAGAAGTTCTGGAGGAGGGATTCACGGGTCCTGGGACTGTACTGATGATTTGTGTTGAGTTCTCAGACCTTGTTTGTGGGTCTGTGTTGATTTCTATGTTGATGATTTGTGTTGACCTCTTGGACCTTGTTTGTGGGACTCTGTTGATTTCACAGGCAGATAGTGAATTGATGATGGTGTTGGCAATGTGCATGCATGCTGTTTTGGCTCTGTTAAGCTTTGTCTTTGCAGAAATAGGGACTGTGAAGGATTTGAGGTGGACTGGACACTGTGAGCTTCAATATAGAACTTGAACTGGACTAGGAACTGGATGAGGAGCTGAACAAGGAGCTGAGAAATGCCCGCCTTTGAATCCAGGTGACAATTGGGTAGATTTGGGTAGGAACTGGGACCATGGAAGAGGAATCACGGAAGCTGAGAACCAGCCTCAAGTCAAGATGAAAGAAGACTTTACCTGGATACTGTGTATTGATTGAGAAGATCATGATTTACTGTGACCTAGGCATGGAAAACTTTAACCTTTGTACTTTATGTCCCTTAAGGAGGCCTGCTCCTTAAGGATGATTGAGTTAAGGATGTACCGAATGATATCTTTTGTTTAAAATTATGTGACCACTTCAGTGAAAACTATGTGGCCACTTTAGTGATAAGTTATTATTTCATTGTGATAACTTGTTATGCTATAACATTGTGAATGCTGTACTTTGCTTTCTGTCAATGTTTTGTCTTAGTTTATTACTAAATAAATAGAGAGTTCAATACACTATGTATTCAGAACTTTGAAGCTATTCACAGCAGCAGTCCTCTAGAAAGCTGCTTGTGCTTGGCATTACATCAGGTATTAGAATGGGTAATGATTCCTCTAAAAATAGCTACCATCTGTTTTTTGCAAAGAAAACTAGCCTTAAAAAGTACACCTTATTTGAAATATAGAAAACAGGGGCGGAGCCAAGATGGCAGCATAGAAGCAGCAAAGCATCGCAGCTCCCACACAAACACGCTAAAAAACTCATAAAATGGGACTCTAAACAGATTTTAGATTTTAGCAATGAGGTGTGATGGAAATTTAGATTTTTTTAGATTTTAAATCTAAACAGATTTTCAAGCTCCAAAACTCTCCAGAAGACAGAAAGCACATCTGTTGCTA
>JAQQSW010002938.1:0-14817 GCA_028646575.1 Pseudocheirus occidentalis
TTTTTTAAAGTGTTGTTTTCTTCAGTCAGGTTGTTGACTCTCTTTTCATGATTTTCTTGCATCATTCTCATCTCTCTTCCCAATTTTTCCTCCACTTCTCTTATTTGTTCTTCAAAGTCCTTTTTCAGTTGACTTATAGCTTTTAGGCATTCTTCAAGTGTCTTGGAAGCAATTGGTGTGGGAGTTCTGACTGTGTTGTCTTCCTCCCGTTCCATGCTTTGATCCTTTTTGTCCACAAAAAGGCATTCTAGAGTTTTATTGCTATTCTTATTTTGCTTCCTTTTCCTCATGTTGGCCAGTCAATTAATTGGTTGGTTGGTTTTTTTTTAGCTTTGTGGAACTCTGCTTCCAGGGGGAAAGCTCTGTTCCAAATTGCTGGGGTATTCCCAGCTGCCGGAGTTATTAGGGGGGTGTTGCAGCCCCCCCAGCTTTGGCTTGCTGAGAGCGCACCGCAGGACCACCACCCAAGACCCAATCCAGATCCAGGCCGCTCAACACAAGAGCACTTGGCCCTGATCAATCGACTCAGCCCCCGTGCAGGGTCTGCAGGCCAAGGGCTGTGAAGCAGCCCAATGGGGGAAATCTGCCAGTTACAGTAGTTCCTGCCCTTCCCCCACTGCTTCCTTGCCCTGGGGGCAGATTGGCAGAACTGATTTTCCTCCTCCAAATTTAGCTTCAAAGTTCTACTTTCAATGTCCATTTCTAATCCTGGCTTGCTACATGTGATCCCTTCAGGTGCTGTAGATCTGCTCCCCGGGGTAGACTCACGCTGCGGCTTGGTTCCTCCCAAATGGCCTGGGGCCTGGCCGCGTTTCTTTTAGGTTTCAGGTTGGGCTGGCCTTGGCTTCTGGCCTGCTGGATGAGCCCGTCCTGCTGAGCTGCCTTCAGCGAGAGAAGTGTTTTCTGTATTTTTGTGACTTCGGGAGCCTTAGAATTTGTTTAGGGTCATTTTTTATGGGTATTTAGGGTGGCTGTGTGGGAGCTGCGGGTCCTTGCTGCTTCTATGCCGCCATCTTGGCTCCGCCCCCCCACTACTCTATTTCTTAGCCAGTACTAGATTATTTTGATAATTACTGCTTTGGCACTGTTAGGGCACCTTCCTTTACATTTTTTTTTCCCACTGAGTCCCTTCATATTCTTGACCTGTTTGGTTTTTTTGAGTGGGGAAGGCAAGGCAATTGGGGGTAAGTGACTTGCCCAAGGTCACACAGCTTGTCAAATGTTTAAGGCTGCATTTGACCTGAGGTCCTCTTGACTCCAGGGTTGGTGCTCTATCACTGCGCCACCTAGCTGCCCAAATATTATTACTGTTTTTCTAGTTCTATAACTTTTTGGTAGTTTGGTATGGCAATAGATAAGTAATTATTAATTTAGGTAGAACTGCTGTTTTTATTATGTTGGCTGAGCTATCTATGAGCAACTGATAATTCTCCAGTGGTTTAGATCTGTATTTATTTGTGTGACAAGTGTTTTGTATATAGTTCTTGGGTTTGTCTTCAAAGACAGACTCTTAAGTATTTTATACTGCCTACAGTTACTTTAAATGGGATATCTCTACTGCTGCTGAACTTTAGTAGTAATATATAAATGCTGGTGATTTATGTAGCTATATTTTATAGCCTGCAACTTCGCTCAAGTTAAGTATTTTAAATAGTTTTTTTGACTGATTCTCTAAGTATACCATCATATCATTTGCAAAGAGTTTTATTTCCTCATTGCCTATTCTAATTCCTTCAATTTTTTCTTCTCTTATTGTGATAGTTAGCATTAATAGTAGTATATGGAATAATAGTGGTGATAATAAATATCCTTGTATTCAGAAGGCTTCCAGTTTGTCCCCATTACAAGTAGTGTTTGCTGGTCATTTTAGATGGATATATTTCACTGTAAGAAAAGCTCAATTTATTCCTAGTGTTTTTAATAGGAATGAGTGTTGTATTTTGTCAAAAGCCTTTTCTGCATATATAATCATGATTTTTGTTGGTTTGTTACTGATATGATCAATTATGCTGATAGTTTTCCAAATAATGAACCAACCCTGTATTCTTCACATAAATTCCACCTGTTCAAAGTACATGATCCTTTTGATATACTGTAGAAATAGCCTTGCTAATATTTCATTTGGAATTTTTGCATCAATATTCATTAGAGAAATTGGTATGCCGTTTTCTGGTTTTGCTCTTCCTGGTTTAACATCATATTTATTTTTTTAAAAAAGGAATTGGTAGGATTCCTTCTTTGCCTATTTTCCCCAGCAGTTTACATAGTATTGGAATTAATTGTTCTTTTAAATGTTAGGCAGAATTCACTAGTGAATCTACCTAATCCTGGTCATCTTTTCTTAGGGTGTTTATTGAACCCTTGTTCAATTTCTTTTTACAAAATAGTTAATCTGAGCAGTCAATATTTTTGTAAATATCAATCTACTTCATTTAGATTATTAGATTTGCATATAACTGGTCAAATCAGTTTCGAATATCTGCTTTAACTCCATTTTCGTTGGTCATGCATTCATCCTTTTCATTTTGACCCCGGATTTCCAATTTGGTGTTTATTTGGGGACTTTTAACTTGTTCTTTTTTTTATGATTGTTTTTTAAAAGTTGCACTATCAATTAGTTTATCTGTTCTTCCTTATTTTGTTGATGTAAGCAGTGATATAAATTCTCCTCTAAGTACTGCTTTGCCTGCATCCCATAAATTTTGATATGCTGTTGCACAGTTGTCATTCTCTTTAACGAAATTATTGTTTCTATGATTTGTTCTTTGACCAACACATTATTTAGGATTAAAATTAATTTCCAATTAATTTTTAATCTGTTTCCTTGGTCCTTTATTGAATGTAATTTTTATTGCACTATGATCTGAAAAGGATGCATTTAATATTTTTGTTTTTCTACCTTTGGTCGTAAGGTTTTTATGCCCTAACCAGTGGTTCTCAACCTTCCTAATGTCGCAACCCTTTAATATAATTCCTCATGTTGTGGTGACCCCCAACCATAAAATTATTTTCGTTGCTACTTCCTAACTGTAATTTTGCTACTGTTATGAATTGTAATGTAAATATTTGATATGCAGGATATATTTAAATTGAACATAACCCACAGGCTGAGAACCGCTGCCCTGATCCATGGTCAGTTTTTGTGTATGTGCCATGTACCACATACCATGAAAAAGGTTCCTTTCTATTCCCATTCAATTTTCTCCAGAGGTTTATCAGATCTAACTTTACTAAAATTCTATTCTTCTCCTTAACTTCTTTCTTGTTTATTTTTTAGTTATATTTATCTAGTTCTGAGAGAGGAAAGTTGAAGTCCCTCACTGGTATAGTTTTACTATTTCTTCCTCTCATCCATCTTTTTAAGAATTTGGATGCTATGCCATTTGGTGAACATGTTTAGTACTGACTTACTTCATCATCTATGATGCCTTTTAGCATTGTGTATGTTATTTTCCCTCCTGCTTATCTCTTTTAATTAGTTCTATTTGTTTTGAGACCACGACTACAATCCCTGATTTATTTATTTTGCTTTAGATGCAGCATAATAGATTCTGCTGCAACTTCTTATCTTTACTCTGTGTTTCTCTGCTTCAAGTACATATCTGGTAACCAACATATTGTCAGATTTTGTTTTTTAATCCGCTCAGCTATTTGCTTTCATTTTATGGGTGAGTTCATTTCATTCACAGTTAATTATTGTCAATCTCTCCATTTATTTTACCTTCTCTCCTTTACCTTTCACCCCAACTCCAAAAGTGCTTTATTTCTGTCCACCACCTCCCTCAACCTACCTTCTATCAGCCATGAGAGCCCCAAAATAGTGGGATTTCCCCTGAGATTCTCTCTTAGGGAGGTTCTTGCCAAAATTTAGCAGTCTACAGGAAGCCATGAACTGTTTCTGTAAAACTTAAACCATTACCCTCTTATACCCCCTTTTGGCCACTCCCAAACCTGCCCATCCCAAACACTCACTTCCATGTCCAGCTGATCTCTTCGCACTGGAAACAGGGTTCTCAGATGCCCTGTCAAGGCAGTATTTCTGGGAGAAGTCCCTTTTGTTTCAATTTTTGTGTGGGGAGGGGGGTCACCTGCACTAAGGATGAAATGACTGTGACACGAATAATAAAAATGTTGGAAGCAAAAAATAGAATCACCCTCCTCATCTACTTCCCTGTAGGACTTCTATACCTGAGTGTGTATGTTAATCCTTCTTTGAGTTGACTCTCCCTGCCACCCTCTCATCTTGCCCTCCATTCTAAAAAATCTTTCCTTGTATACCTCTTTTATGTGAGATGATTTACCCCATTGTACCTCTCCCTCCCCACTTCCCCCAGGGCAACCCTCTTTTTCACCCTTTCATTAAAAAAAAAATCATTCCATCATAGTCAACTCATACCCATGACCTCTATGTATATTCCTAATTGCCCTAAAAATGATGAAGCTCTTAGGAATTACAATGATCATGTTCCCATGTAGGAATGTAAATAGTTTAATTTTTTTGAATCCACTATGATTTCTTTTTACTCTTCTTATACTTCTCTTAAGTACTGTAAAAGTAAAATTTTCTATTCAGCTCTGGTCTTTTCATCAGAAACGCCCAAAAAGTTCTCCATTTCATGAACTATCCACTCCTTCCCCTTCACCACCCAAAATTTAGCTGGGTGATTCCCAGCTCCTTTGCCCTTTAGAGAGTCATGTTCCAAGTCCTTTAATCCTTTAATGTACAAGCTGCTAGGTCTTCTGTTATCATGACTGTGCCCCATGATATTAGAATTGTTTCTTTCTGGCTACTTGCAATATTTTCTCCTTGACCTAGGAGCTCTGGAATTTGGCTATAATATTGCTGGGAGTTTTCATGGTGGTATTTCTTTCAAGAGGTGATCAGTAGTTTCTTTCAATGTCTATTTTACCATCTAGTTCTAAGATATCAAGGGTCTTCCTTGATAATTTCTTGAAATATGATATCTAGACTTTTTTGTTGATCATGGCTTTCAGGTAGTCCAACAATTCTTAAGTTCTTTCTCTTCTATTTTCCAGGTCTACTGTTTTTCAAATGAGATATTTCAGATTTTCTTTTATGTTTTCATTCTTTTTATTTTGTTTCCTTGATGTCTCATAGAGTCATTAGTTTCCACTTGCCCAATTCTAGTTTTTAAGGTATTATTTTCTCCAGTGAGTTTTTGCACCTTATTTTCCATTTGGTCAATTCTGCTTTTAAAGAGTTTTTCCTCTTCAAAGAATTTCTGTGCCTTTTCTACCAACCTGCTGACTCTCTTTCCATGATTTTCCTGCATCACTCCCACTTCTTTTCCTAATTTTTTCTCTACCTTTTATCTGATTTTTAAAATCCTTTTGGGGCCTGAAACCAATTACATTTTTCTTTGAAGCTTCACATGTAGCTATTTTGACATGGTTGGCCTCTTCTGAGTTTGTGTTTTGATCGTCCCTATAACCATAGTAACTTTCTATGGTCAGGTTCTCTTGTTTGCTCATTTTTCCAGTCTATTCTTTGACTTTTAACTACATGTTAAAGTTGGTATTTGCTCCAGGATAGAAGGGGCACTGTCCCAAATTTTCCATTTTTCTTGAACAAGTTGGGGTGGGGGTGGGAAGAAGTCTGTAAGTTTTCATTCTTTTGAGGTGGTATCATTTAAGGAAAGGTATGTTCATTGCTCTTCTGGCCTGCACTCTGGTCTGTAAAACAACCTTTTCCACTCTACAACTGTGACCAGTTCCCACTTCCCTGTGGCCACAAATGCTAACGTGCTAGTGCTTCCCCTTGCCTTGGGGCTGTGACCCAGAGCCATATATAGGCAATGCAAGAATCCTACACCCAGTACCAGCAAAGGGTCTTTCATAATTTTCTGGCAAACTGCCCAAACCCTTTATCATGTGTGGGCTGAGAGCTCCAGAAGCTGCAGACACTAATGCATGTGTTCCAAAGACCTACTGCTATCTTGGTGGGCACAGCACAGCACTGCCCACTCCTACCCCAGTGAGGCAGACCTGTCCTGCTGACCTTTTAAGTCATCTTGGGCTGGAAAATTGTTTCATTCCAACCTTTAGTTGGTTTCATCATTCTAGAATTCATTTTGAGAAATTATTTTAATGTTGTTTGGCAGAGCTTAGGTGAGTCCCTGCCTTTACTCCACCCAAGTGATTTTCCTCTTCCCCTTCATCATTTCTTACAGCATAACAGTATTACACCATATACCGTAACTTGGCCAGTTGTTCCTCAGTTGATGAGCACCCCGTTACTTTCTAATTCTTTGACTATAAATAGAGGCGCTATATTTTTGTAAGTATAGGTCCATTTCCTCTTTGAAATTGTTGGGGTATGGGCCTATGTTATTAGAATATACAATGTACAATTTAATAATAGGTTTGGGGGCATAGTTTCAAATTGCTGTACATAATGGCTGGACCAGTTCACAGCTCTACCAATCATGCATTAATGTACATGTTTTCCCATAGCCCCTCCGGTTATCATTTTCCCTCTGCCAACTTTGTTTTAATCTGCATTTATATATTTATTACTATGTTGGAGAACTAGTTCATATAGCTATTTATAATTTGGATTTCTTCCTCTAAAAATGTCATTTATATCCTCTAATCATTTATTGATTGGGGAATGAATGGCTCTTGTTCTTATAAATCTGAACCAGTCCCCTGTATATTTTAGAAATAAGACTCTGAAAGGAGTGACTTGATAACAAGATTTTTTAAAAAAATTTCCCATTTCTAATCTGATTTGAGCTTCACTGTGCTTTTTTGCACAAAAACTTCAAAGTTTTATGTAATCAAAATTGTCCATTCTACCTTCTTTGAATCTCTCCTTCTCACTTGGTCATGAACTCTTCCCTTATCCATAGATCTGACAAGTAATTCCTTTCAAGCTTCTCTAATCTGTTTAGGATGTTACCATGTATATCTCAATTATGTACCCATTTGGAGCTTTTCTTACTATATATTATGAAATGTTAGTCTATGATATTTAACTTTTTAAAAATTCTATTCAGATCCTTAATTACTTGTTTATTTTGGATTAAGTTTGTTTCACTGTTTTCTCTTCTAATTTTAACTTTTCCCTTAACAATTAAATGCTATGCCATTTAGTGTATATGTTTAGTATTGATATTAAGTTCATTGTCTACAGTGCCTTTTACCAAATGTAATTTCCTAGTTTATTTTCTTTTAATTAGGCCTACTTTTGCTTTGTTGGAGATCATGCTTGCAACCCCTGTCTTTTTAAATTTCAGCTGGAAGCATAATAGATTTTGCTCCAGGCTCTTATTTTAACCATGTGTTATCTTTCTGTTTCAAATATTTCTTGTAGTCCTTCAAGCTACCTTCCAGCCGTCTCAGGGGTGGTGACAGCAATACTGGAACAGGTGGTGGAGATCCAAGAAAATGTCTGGTAATGAGGATTGGTTTCAGAGTTTCCAGGTTCCTAGCTTTGCTCAGATGTTGAAAAAGAACTTGCCAGTTGAACTTTCTTCAAAAACAATGAATCCTCCTCCAGGATATTCAACATCAGAAGATTACAATGTATTTAATTTAGTTTCTAAGATCACAGAGATCACAGAAGCACTGCTTTCCAAAACAGTTCTGCCTAATTGAAATACTGTCCTTTGTCCAACGAAGATTCTCCAGGAATTCATCATGAAGTACAAACATGGAGAGATCCATCCAGTGGATCCTCCATCCGCCATCAGTTTGCACAAAAGCAGTGTGTGCAACTTGACCTTAAGGAAACTGTCACAACAGGTAATGTTATGGGGCCTTATTTTGCCTTCTGTGTTGTAGTGGATGGTGTTCAATATAAAACCAGCCTGGGACAGAATAAAAAGCAGTCTTGATTCAATGCAGCCAAGTTGCCCTTGATGAGCTTTTGCAGTTGGATGATCCTGAACTGAGGAATGTAGAAACCTCAGCTCTCTAGACCTCCAGTCCCTAAAGAAACCTAGACAGAGCTCCCAAAACAACTGTTTTCTCTTTCCTGAATAATTCTCTATGATGACCCATATTGACCTGATCTTCCAAAATTGTAATGTCATGAGTTATGAGAAACAACGGTGAAGAGCCAGAGATTATAGAGAAGCAATCAGAAAACTTTGGCTGTAAGATGCACCAAAAACTGTGGAAAAAAAGTTTTAGTTACCTGCAAGCTGCTGTCCCACCAAAGACTTGTAATAAATGAATATATACTTGTTTTTACTATTTTTTCCATGTGTATGTAGATGTTTTATGATTAATAAACTACAAATAATAAAAAGAAAAAATGTTTCTTGTAAAAACATAACTTTGGGCTTAAGTATCAAATTCATTTTGTTAATCTCCATTTTATGGATGAGTTTATTTTCTTCATATTCACAACTATGATTACTTAATATTTCTTTTATTCATTCATTCATTCATTTATTTTGCTTTTGGGAGGGCAACTGAGCTTAAGTGACTTGCCCAAGGTCACACAACTAATAAGTGTGTCAAGTGTCTGAGGCTGGATTTGAACTCAGGTCCTCCTGCCTCCAGGGCTGCTGCTCTACTCACTGTGCCACCTAGCCACCCCTTAATATTTCTTTTCCATTCTATTATCTTATACTTTTTCTTATCTTTTTTTCTACTCCCCTTATTAAGAGATTGCTTTGTTTCTGACTAATCTCTCCCATAATCTATATTCCCTGTATTTCTCCCCTATCCTTTATTCCTTCCTATGACCCTCTTAGGTTAAATAAATGCATTTCTGTACCCAATTGTTTGTGTATGCATATTTGTCTCTTCATTCAGATGACGGTGAGGTTAGAGTGTCTCCTGCTTACCACATTCACTGCATCTTCCTTTTTGTACAGACTTCTACTTGTACATCCCATTTATGTGAGGTCATTTCCTCCATTCTTCCTCTCCTTTCCTCCCTCGCTCAGTGTTTTCTTCTTTTTCATCCTTTCTGTTTTTCCATTAAAATCCACATTTACTTCACAACTTTTTCCTGTTGTGCCTCATTCTTGAAAGTGTCCATTTATGAGGAAGAGATGATGATAAAAGCACTGGTAGAATGCTTTCTGATTTCTACCATCTATCCATGGTAGACATTGCCCATATTCTATGGGTCAGTTCAATCCTTTGCCCTCCCCATGATCACTCTCTTTTCCTTTTGCCATGTAATCCCATCTCTAGATTCCTATTTTCCTCTTTCTAGGTATCAACTGCCATATTTTCCTGGAAATTCAATCTCCTTTCTCCTGAGGCAAGATGCTGTCCACTGAGGGACAACATTCTCCCAGAAGCAATATTTCTCTTCACCAAATCCCACTCTACCCCTTAAGACTGTTGTTGCTGTTTCAGTCAGGTTTGCCATTTACTTCTCCAGTTCATTTTGACAGATAAGTAAACTAAAACAAATAAGGTTAAGTGACCTTCCCAGAGTCAAACAGCTAGTAAGTGTCTGACACTGGATTTGAACTCAGGTCCTTTTGATTCTAAGACCAGCACTCTATCCACTGTGCCACCTAGCTACCACAGCTAGTTACCAGTAAGGTTCTAATTTCTCCCCATCCTACTCCATGGAAGTGTTGTTCAGTGGTACTTCTACCAAGCTGAAACCTCCCCCTTTCATTTCCTGTTTCAATCCCTCACTTCTGTCACCTCTCATTCTCCTAGACTCTCTTCTTGCCAAAAAACTAGAAGAGTTTTTTTTTCCTTCACTGTTCACTTATGGATTTGAATATGGCACAACACAAGTCTCCTCTACACTTTATCCCCCCCCCCTCCATTTATGTAACTTCCAAAACCACAATTTTGTCACATAAAATATACTGATTCACCTGTGTTGTGTGTAGGTGGAGCTATTTCAAGTCTGTTCCTTTACCGTCACTTCCCTTTCTCTAAATTTTGCTCTATTTCTTGTGTTCTATATTTATTTATTTTTGACCTCAAAAGATAGTCATTCGCTTCTCGTTTTTTAAATAATATATAGAGACTGGATAATTCATTTCATTACTTATTTTTCCCTTGGCAGTTGTATTTCTTTACCTTGTGTTTCTGTTGTTTGGAGTGCAGAAGTTGAATCTTATACTCACTTTTCCCCCCTATGAATACCTCAAATGCTTCTCTTTTCCTTTATTAAACAATCCATCTCTTTTCATTAATGATTAGGCAAAGGTTTACCAGGATTGTTTATCATGGGTTGTATCTTGTGTTCATTGCTTTTTGGAATACATTATTCTATTCACTTCTGTTGTTTTGCATATAGATTAGTTTGTGCTATTTGAATCTGGTTCCAGGGTTCCTTTTTAGAGGTTTTTCCCTTTGTTGCTTACAGAATTTGTTCTTTTTCATTAGAATTGTTCAATTTCACCACTTAATTTAAGTGGGTTTTTTTGGGGGAGGGAGGAGAGAAGCCTTTAGATTTATACTTTGTTTTCTGTATTTAGAATTTTTAAAATCAGTTTTCTTATGTTTAAACAGTTTCTTATTTACTGCATATATAACATGGCTTCATATGTTAATGCCCTTTCCTTCTCTTCTTCCAGTCTGTCTTTCATCTCAGTGTATTTATTTTCCAAATCTATTTTTTGTTGAGAATCATCCCCCCATAGATCCGCATTTTTCTGTTCTGCTAGATATTTCTGATACAGAAACCATAATTTGACATTTATTCCCTTCATGATTTTCTGTTATCTTTCTAAGCCATTATGAAGCATCCTATGGTAATTCCATGTTTTGGGGGGATTTTAAAGAATTTTGTTTTTCTTTTTTTGATTACGTTAAATTCCAGACAGTCTCCTTCTTCATCTCATCCTGCCTTAGAGAAGGCCAGACCACCATTTGACACAGATTTATAAATATATAATAAAATCATACTATGCATACTTTTATCAGTTGTTTGTCTGTAGGTGGATAGCATTTTCCTTCACAGGTGTTTGTAGTTGATTTCTGAGTATTTACAGTACTCAAAATAACTTGGTTATTCACAATTATTCTTCTAACAATATTGCTGTTACTGTTTGTAATATTCTCTTGATTCTTCTCACTTCACTTTTCTTTATTTCATGCAAGTCTTTCCATGTTTTTCTAACATCAACCAGCTTAACATTTCTTAAAGCACAGGAGTATTCCATCACAATCATATACCACAACTCATTCAGCCATTCTCCAATTGACGAGCATGCCCTCAATTACCAGTTCTTTGCCAACACAAAGGAAACTGCTATAAATATTTTAAAACATATAGATTCCCTTCCTTTTTCCCTGATCACCTTGGGAAACAGACTTAAGAGTGGAATTGATAGGCCAAAGGGTATAGACAGTTTTGTAACTCTTTGGGCATAATTCCACATTGCTCTCCAAAATGGTTGATTCATTTCACCGTTTGACCAACAATGTACCAGTGTCTCAATTTTTCCATATCCCCTCCAACTTTGGTTACTTTCTTCTTCTGGCATTTTAGCCAATCTGATAGGTATGAAATCATATCTCAAAGCTGTTTCAATTTGCATTTCTCTCCAAGTTTTGATTTCTTCTTTAAAAAATGTCTGTACCTTTTGACCATTTGTCAACTGGGGAATGACTCATTCTTATAAATCTGACAAAATTCTCTATATATTTGAGATATGAGACTTTTATCTGAGAAACTACCTCTAAAATCCCCCCCTCCCAATTTTCTACTTTCCTTTTAATCTTGGCTACATTGGGTTTTTTGGTACAAAACCCTTTAAATTTAATCTAATAAAAATAATTTATTTTTACATCTCATAATCCTGTCTATCTTTTGTTTACTCATAAATTCTTCTCCTACCCAAACATCTGATAGTTAATGGACTTCATGCTCTTTAAGTTTTCTTAATTTTCCTTTAGATCTAAGTAATTTTCCATTTTGATCTTATCTTGATAAATGATATATAAGACAATTGATCTATATCTAATTTCTGCTGAACTGCTTTCCAGTTTTCCCAACCATTTTTACCAAACAGTTCATTCTTATCCCCAGTTTAAAATCTTTACGTTTATCAAACCCAAGGTTACTATAATAATTTATTACAGTGTATTGTATGTTTATTCAGGGTTTTGTTTTTCATCAGGCATTGTCAATTTTCTTAGGTTAGTAATATTTAGAGAACTTTATCATCATTTTTGTGTTTTAATAGTCATTCTTTCTAGTTTTTAGCATCTTCTCTACTGATTTATCTGCTCATGTTCTAGGTTTTTAATATAATTTTCTTCCTCTTGAAATACCTGGTAATTTTAGTTTTTTATCTTTACACTCCCTAACCATTCACTTTTTGATTTTTCTCCCCTTTCTGAGATCTAGTCTTCAACCTTCCTTCAGCCTCCTCCCACTTACGGCAATTTACTTTTTACTGGTCTTGGTCTCCACTCCAAGCAACTTCTAAGGGAAAAATCTCCAGCTAGATTTCCGTCCCCTTTCTGTCTGGCCCACGGTAGCCATAGTTCTGCCTCTGGCTTTTCTTCTCTAGTTGGGCTGAGTCAGTATCTATCACGTTTTATAGGCTTAGAAGAGGGCATAGGATATTCTGGGTAGTCTCTGCAGTTAAGAGATTTCCTAATCAAGGGACTGCTTGAAGCAGAAGGAAAGTTATCATCCCCATCCCTCTTACACACACAAATATTCTTTATGCAGAATCAATGTATGCAATTATGTTGCAATACTTGAGGAAGGGCAGGAAGTGGGGGTATATAGCAGAGTCTCTGCCATAGGAGGGAAATCCCTGAATGAGTCCCAAGAATGATCCAAAGGATCAGTATGTTCACCTTGCCTAGGGGGTAAAGTTGGTGAGGAAATGGTAATGAGTAAGCAAGTTCCTAAATGATGACAATGCTTCAGTACTAAATAATAAGGCTATCTTCTTATGGCTTCTTCCTTTCTCATTCTGGAAACTCGGCAGCATTTTTTCTCCCACTGATGCAAAATTCCTCTTTCAAGACGTTTTAAGAGTTAGGGGAGAACAGAGAAAATGTTAAGTCTGCCACCTTACTGGTGATGTAACCAGAAAAGATTTTATCTTATTTTACTAAGAAAACTAAAGCCAACTGATCCTGAGTTGCCTCTTTCCCAATTATTTTTATTATGAAAACCCTTGACCTCATCTCCTACTTTCACCTCCCTCTCCCCAGTTTCTCACAGATAGTAGCCTTTCTCCCTTGCCAAAACCAACCCTTCCATTAGTATCTGATCCCACCCCTTCCCATCTTTTCCAGCATACTACAAACTCAATGATCCCCTCTTTATTCCTAATCTTCATCTTCCATCTCTATTTCATAAAAAATTACCTCAATCTTCCCCATACTTAAAAAATCTTCAATAAACCTAAGAATGTTTTCTTATTTTTATTTGTATCTTTTGCACCTAGCACAGAACCTGGCACACAGCAGACACTTAATAGACTGCTTATGGATTGACTAAAGACATATTTTGAGGAAGAAAACCATTTTCCTTCCAATACTATTTAAATTATCAATTGCTTAACCTATAACTGAATTCTTCCAATTTACTGGATTCTGAATTAAAATACAATGCAAATCCACCCTCCCCCCCAAACAACCAGTCTTATTAATTCAATAATTTTCTTAATTTCAATTTTATTCATCTCTTGTTTGGTTCTCAGTACTTCTAACTTAGTATTTAATTGGGGATTTTACATTTGTTCTTTTTCTAGCTTTTTCAGCTGCATGTCCAATTTATTGATCTCCATTTTCTCTATTTTATTCATGTATGCATTCAGAGATATAAAAACTTCCCCCCAGTAGCTAGGTGGCGCAGTGAATAGAGCACCAGCCCTGGAGTCAGGAGGACCTGAGTTCAAATCTGACCTCAGACACTTGACACAAAAACTAGCCCTGTGACTTTGGGCAAGTCACTTAACCCCAATTGCCCTCCAAAGAAAAAAAAGCAAAACAAACAAACAAAAAAAACAAAAACAAAACAAACAAAAAATTTCCCCCTAAGAACTGCTTCTGCTGCATCCCACAAATTTTGGTATATTGTCTCACTGTTGTCATTCTCTTGAATGAAGTTACCAATTGTTTCTATAATTTCTTGTTTGACCCACTCATTCTTGGGGATTAAATTATTTAGTTTCCAATTAGTTCTTAGTTTATCCTTCTATGGCCATTCATTATGTATAATTTTTATTGCATCACGATCTGAGAAGGATGCATTTAAAATTTCTGCTTTGCTGGGGGGGGGCGGAGCCAAGATGGCGGAGTAGAAGCAGCAAAGCACCACAGCTCCCACACAAACACGCTAAAAAACTCATAAAATGGGACTCTAAACAGATTTTCAAGCTCCAAAACTCTCCAAAAGACAGAAAGCACATCTGTTGCTACAGGTAGCTCAGCAGGTGGGGCTCTTCTCAGCAGTGTGGGAGCCGCAGCCAAAACCGGGCAGGCTCAGGCCCTGGGGCATTGCGTGGGGAGCCACGTCTATAGGAGAGCAGATTGGCTGCACTGGAGGCACAGTTACCACATGTATCAGGCCAGAAGACAAAAAGGCTAAGAGAAAGGTCAGTAGATTTTGCTAACTGGGGAGGAGAAGAGCGGGTCCGGCCAAACTGCTCCCAGGGCAAGGAAGCAGCGGAAGGTGGCTGTAGCAGCAGGAACGGAGCAGCAGCGGCTTCCACTGGGCTGCTTCAGAGCCCTCGGCCTGCAAATAGCAGGGGGGCTGACGCAATCCATCGGGGCCAAGGGCTCTTGCGTTGAGTGGCCTGGATCTGGATCGTCGTCTTGAGTGGTGGTCCTGGGGTGTGCTTTCAGTGAGCCAAAGCTGGGGGTGGGCGGCTGCAGCATCCCACTAATAGCTCC
>JAQQSW010002939.1:0-14817 GCA_028646575.1 Pseudocheirus occidentalis
AGTGTTATGGTTTCTGAATAAAGACCTTGGTTCTGCCTTCCATGTAGAGAGTTTGCTATTTTTTGTGATCCAAAACTACACCAACATATTCATAACCATCATGGGTGTTGTGAATATTTCATTATTGATACATCCCCCAGGGGAGGCACTAACATTAAGAGGACTGAAAAAGCATTTATGTGGAAGGTAGGATTTTAAGTATAACTTAAAGGAATTCAGGGAAGTCAAAAAGCAGAGAGAATTCCAGGAATAAAGGATAGGCAATGAAAATGCCAAGAGTCAGGAGATGAGTGTCTTGTTTGAAGAGGAGCAAGGAGGCCAAAATCTCTGGAAGGCAAGTATGTGGAAGGGCATAAGCTGGTCAAGACTTTACATTTAATATTAATTATTAATTATAATCCATGTCTGACCAGACAATATCTTTTTAAATCCTGTCACCCAATGCTTTGACTATCCCTCCCAACTTTGTGTCACCTTTAAATTTGATACTCATTGGCACCCATGCCTTTGTCCAAGTTCTTGATAAGATTTTAAGTAGCACAGTTCTAAGCATAATCTTTAACCATAATAGACCTCCTTTTAAATTAGCCTTTAAACCATTAATGAATGAATGTTCTTTAGGTTTGGCTGTTCAACAAGCTTGAAGGTTACCTCATTAACCCCTTACTGTGCAAGGTCAACTCTTACCATTAAACCCTATTCAGTCAAGAAGACTGCTTCTATCATCTCCAGTCTCTCACTTACCTTCAATTTCCAAAAACCCTCATCCTATAAACAAGCCCATGTCTTCCTGATCTCCAAAGAGCCTTCCCTTGATCCATGTATCCCCCACTATTTGTGTTATTGTCCCACATCTCTCCTACATTTTGTGGCAAAACTCCTTGAGAAGATGTACTATGTAACCAAATACCTCTACTTCCCATTCTGTCATTCCTCTCTCAAGTCTCTATAGTCTGGCTTCCAACCTTATAATTCAACTGAAATTGTTTTCTCCAAAGCTGCCAGTGACCTCTTAAGTACCAGAACTAATGGCCTCTTCTTTATCCTCATCCTTCTTGACCTGAGGGATTCACAAAGGAGAGACTTCTGCAAACAGCAGAGGTCTAAGGGTAACTACCCTCCTTGAAAGAGCAAAGCTGAAGAAAGTTCTATAATACTTCAGCTAAAGAGAACACCTTAACTGTAGATAAGCTGCAGGTTGAAAGTGGTGGAGACTGTAGCTGCTCATTGAAGAACTAGTTAAGAGCATCTGATGAAGCCACTCGGGAAGCTGGTAAAAAGGTAGGAGTCAAACAGCTTCCCCAGTCTGGTCTTGGAGTAGCCCCCCAGAAGCAGGTTGACCTGCTTGGCCCAATCTGGCAGAAGAAGCTAGGGAAAGAAGGGAATAAGCATTTATATAGCACCTACTATGACAAACACTTCTATTTCTTTCTCTCTCTCTCTTTTTTTTTTTTTTTTTTTTTTTTTTTTTTAGCAAAAATTATCTCATTTGAGCCTCACAAACTACCCTTCAGGCACATGCTTTTTACAGATAGGAAAACAAAATCAGACAAAGGTTAACTGACTTGCCCAGGGATACTCAACTAGTAGATGTCTGAAGCAACAGCTTGGAAGATCAAGCTCAGCTAAGCGACCTCTTCATCAGAGTCCTACAAAGACCCAGAGCTTCATCTCTTACTGACCCTGGTGCCCCACCAGTAGTGAACTTTCTGTGTGAGGACTCTCTGGAGAATGGACATTCAGGTCCTACTGTTCCAGAGCTGGGAGTTAACCTCGGCCATGTGTGTTCCCCATTTCTGTGCCTCATTATCATTGTACTTTCTATTGGTGAACTTTGTGTGTCTTTTTTGGGTGGGGCAATTTTTGGTAATTACTGCTCTTTTCTAAAAGCTGATTGACTTCACTGGTTGATTGCTAAGTGGCATAACAGAGGGTATCTTGTGACCTTTAAATTATTAGTAGCGGTGACTTGTGAAGATGCCCCTAGAACTCCAGATATCAGTGTCCCCTCTCAAGACCCAACTTTTTAGGGCCTGTGTGAGTTGAGGGAATGACACCAGAAGAGGTGCTATATAATATATTATATAGAATAATATATAAAAATTTTATTTATATATACATGTATATGTAAAAATAGGGGTGTACCAAAAGTCTTAGTGCAGTTTTAGCTTTATCATCCTATACATGGACATGTTTTCTCCCTCTACAGAATAGACTCCTTAAGGGCAGCAATTATTTCTTTTCTGTATTTGTACCCTAAGCACCCAGAATAGTGCCCTGTTGTTTGAGTGTAAGGTTTTTGAGCACCCTAAGCAGCTAGCCTAGGGACTTATACATAAGTAGTCACTTAATTAATATGTATTCAACTGAACTGAATGAGGTAGCTTTAAAAGCTGCTCAGCTTTATTTTACATAACAACTCAATATAATTAGCAAATTGATTTTCTGTCACCTTTCCAATTTCTTAACCTTTTTAATAGTCTTCATGAATCTTCCTCATTCACCTTTGATGAATCTTCAGTGTTTATTCCTCCTACCCTTCCTCAGACAAAAGGATCATAACCTTCTAAGTCTATATGAAGTACCTTTGTTCCAAACTATCTTATAATGATTGCCCAGTCAACTCTTACCCTTAGGAAAAGAAGAATCATTACTTGTTATTTTGAACAGGCAAAGAGGAAAAGTGAGGTTTGGGGTCTAAAAGTCAAGTTAAGTTTACCCAAGATACCCACGTCTCTCTGCTGGGTGATTTGGGAAGACTAGAGAAGAAATATAAGGTGGAGTTCCTATTCTCAAGAATCTAACTGGAGAGACAAGACTAACATACTGGAAACCATAAGAGACTTGTACAAGTTAGTAAGACCTGGGTGACTGCTAACTGGGGATTTGTCTTCAGGTATGAATCAGACTAAATGACTGTCAAGATCTTTCCTGACTCTCCTGGTATCAGAATCGATTTTAAATTATCCAAATTAATGTGAGTTATATAACTAAATGTGAAATTGAGAACGAACAGGCTATTTTTGTTTATTCAATATGTGTTTGCATGTATAGTTCTCAAACTTTTGGTCTCAGGACTCCTTTATACTCCTAAAAATTCTTGAGAATTTCACAAAGAAATTTTGCTTATGTGGGTTCTATCTATCAATATTTAACATATTAGAAGTTAAGATGTGTTATTGTTATTATGAAAATAGTTTTTTCTATTTTCACATATCCTTCTATGCCTTATGGACGTAAAGGAGCTCCTAGACTTCACTTTGAAAACCATTGGTTTCTATGTGTATCTGCTGTGTCTTGGTTGAACGGAAGCTGCTAAAGAATATGGATTGTTTAATTCCTTTGTGTTCCCATAATACCCAAGTCAACAAGCAGTTATTTGTATGGCCAGTACCTGGAACTTAACAAGAAATTCTAGTCAAGAAGCATTTCTTAAGTACCAACTATTGAGGTTTAGAGGTGCTGGAACCCCAAAATAGGAACACATGGGTCCTGCCCAAATGAATTTGACTCAAGCCTA
The DNA here is from genome assembly GCA_028646575.1 of Pseudocheirus occidentalis. NCBI lineage: Eukaryota > Metazoa > Chordata > Mammalia > Diprotodontia > Pseudocheiridae > Pseudocheirus > Pseudocheirus occidentalis. The sequence continues at coordinate 3,521 of JAQQSW010002939.1, forward strand.
CTTTCAACTAAAGGAAAAACAAAGTTCATTAAAGATTTGACATATTAGGTAGACTATTAAGGAATCCAAACATCTGTAATGCTAATATAAGCCGGGCAGATTGAATCTGAGCACCTCCACGGAAACAAGATGTACAGAAAAGAAAAAGACTGTGGGAGGGAGCAAGGGTTGGCCAAGTAGTCTGGGGAAGAGGGGGTCTAGGGAGGATCTTGATGGCAGTGACCAGTAGGCTGGGGTGACTAGAGTTTGAACACTAGGAACTAAGAGAATTCGGTTTTGATAGGATCAAGGGTGGGAAATAGCTGAAGATCCTGGGATAACAAGTCTATGGAGGGCTAGGCTAGGTTAAGGGTAACAGAGAATTGGGCCTAGAGATAATCAAAGGCTTATAAGCCTTATAAAGCCTCAGATGAACACCAAATCAAGTGGGAAGGTTCAAGGAGAGTTCAAGAAGGTTGCCAGAGCCTATACTTCTCACCTACTATGTGCTGGATATTAAAAAAAAAAAAAAAAGATAAAAAACATCCTATGCTTTCAGGAAGCTAGTGAGGCAGCCAGGTGGTGCAGTGGATAGTGATGGGTTGGGTTGGATCAGGAGGACCAGAGTTAAAATCTAGCCTCAGGCACTCACTAGCTTTGTGACTGTACAAGTCACCCAACCTCTGTTTTCTCAACTATAAGATAGGGATAAAAATAGCACCTGCCCTGCAGGGTTGTTGTGAGGATGAATGAGATAATATTTGTAAAAGTGTTTAGCATAATGCCTAGCCCCTAACAGGTGCTAAATAAATGCTTATTCTGGGTCTCTCTCATTGTCTCTCTGTGACTCTGTCTCCTTCCTCCTTTCCTCCCTTCCGTTTTGGTTGAAAAATACCCTTCATACTTAATTTAGTAAAAATAAAAAGTAAACACAGAGATGTCTTAGGATAAGAACAAGAGTTTATTCTCTTCCCGGGAAGAAGAGGGCGATCTGCTCCATGAGTCATCATGGAGAAGAGGCAAGTTACAAAGGACAGAACCAGAATTGATAACTTAGTCAAGCCCCCTTTCCTGACTGTTTCCTCTCTCATTGGTGGAGAGGAAGACTTCACCAAATTCTTCCCAACTGGAACAGCAAGAGAAGAGAGGGGGGAGGGTCCCACCAAGGTGGGAAAACAGATAAAGGAAGGTAAAAGTGATAGCAGCAATGCAGGAGGGGAGGAGGAAGGGAAGGTTAACAACCCCAAATTGAGAAGTTTTCACTCATTCCACACACTTCCTTCCTTCCTAACTTTTTCTTTCCTTCCTTCCTCCACCTCTCCCTCCCTTCCTCTCCTTCCCTCTCCCTCCCTTCCTCTCCTTCCCTCTCCCCATCGCCCTCCCTCTCCAATTTGTAGTGGTTCTCCCTGAACAGACTCTTCCAAAGTGAGGACAGCTGCATCTTCCTTTCAGAGTTCTAAGGACACACTCCGAGGGTTTGGGGATAGTTTTCTCTAATACTGTTGACCCGAGACACTGTTCAGCAGTTCCCTCCACTGTTAGCCTCCAACAATCAGTGTCACAGATTCCTTTAACTAATTAAAAAAAACCCATAGCTTTTACAAAAGGATATTGACTTAGCAGATATAGCAAGTACAGAAATATAAACATTTTTCCCCAACGTCTCCCTCATACCATCTTGAACCCTGAGAAGACGAAGTCCAGGCTAAATGAACTCACTTGTAGCATCTGCCCCACCGAGTTAATTTTCAAGTATGGAATATAGCCACTGAACAAGCCCAAATCTCAACTATTGCCAGACTGGTCCTGAAGGTCATTTCCCTCAGGATCCTCAGTACAGGAAAAAAACCAAGTGGGTTGTATTAGAACACCTCCAGGTCTCATGTAACAGGGGACTCCTCCCTTGGATTCTACACCTGGACCTCCTGGCTCATTTTCTTGATCTTTTGCACTTTACAAGGTCATGGCTATCTCCAGTCTCCTTCACCTCAAATAGGAAAGGACTGACAGAGGCATAGAATAGCAGGGCCATTCCCTCATGGGCCACACTGAAGCAGCACAGATAGGGAACAAAGGGCCTGAGGCTTTTCTTCCTCCTGAAGTTTAGTCCTCATTTGCCCCAAGAGAAGTCAGTCTTGAAAAACCAGAGCCAAAAGCCTGGCCCTGGCTAACTGGTGCCTTTTGAATGCAATCCATTCCTACGCTTCTCTGTGCCCTGTGGTCAGCAGACTGGAACCAGCTACAGAAGGTCTGTGCAGACTCTAAATCAAGGCATTTCTATCCTGTGTCATCATGTCTTTCTGAAAGTAGACTTCTCAGCCTCTTGCTTTTGGGGAATAATCAGTCCCTGTTACAAATTATTTTGTATATGCATAGATGTACACATGTGACAGCCTCCAATAGGCTATAAGCTCATTGAGTGCAGACTTCTTGTTTGGAGGGTTTTGTTTGTATTTGATGTCTGTATTCCTGGTACCTAGCATAGCCTCACACACTCACACACACACACACACACAGTACTTAATAATAATAATTGTTGATTGGGTCATTTATTGGTTTTACAGATGTGGAAAATGAGCTGAGGTAACTTTCCCAAGGTCCTATAATGGTGTCAGAGCTGGGACTCATGCCCAGGCCTTCTGACTCCTGTACTATTCTTTCAACTACACCATTTCTGGGGAGTCACAGTCAGATGAGCACACTTTCATTCTCAGTTCTCAAGCGTTTGAAAAAACAAATCCTTCTCAAGACACCATTCTTCCGGTTTGTGAACCACATAGTGCCACTGCCTCTGTTCAGAGGCAAGCTCATAGGTTCTAGCCCCTCTGTGGTGGTCTAGGTCTCTCTGCTTGTATCCAGATTGCTATAGAGACCCTGGAAGAGTGAGCCAAAACTGGGCACTTGCTCAAAAGAGTCTCACCCTGTACTTTAAAAGGATCTCAATAGAAACAGTAATGGTGAAGACAATTTTTCAAATTGGATTAAAATTATATCCCCAGCCCTGCTGTCCCAGGAGACCACAGATTTACCTGGCAAATAAAACCACATGAAAGAATGCTCCAAATCAATATTAATGAGAAAAATGCAAATCAAAACAACCCTGAAATTTCATCTCATACCCTGCAAATTGGTTAAAATGACCAAAAAAACCCTAATAGTTTAATGTTGGATGGAGTTACATGACGATAGATGCACTAATACATTGTTGGTGGAGCTATAAAATGGTACAGGCATCTGGAACACAATTGAAATCATATAAAGTGACTAAAATGTCCGTACCCTTTGAACTAGAGATTTCATTACTAGACTTATACTCCTAAGGAATACTTATACTCCCCATATACACCAAAATATTTATTATAGTAGCACTTTTTGTAATAGTAAAGAATCAGAAACAAAGTAGATGCTATTCAATGGAGGAATGGCTAAAGAGTGTTATGTGAATGTAATGGAATATTACTGTGTTATAATAAATTATGCACAGGATGAATATACACAAGCATGGGAAAGTCTAAATGAACTAATGAAGAATGAAAAAAGCAAAGCCAAGAAAATAATATTCACAGTAACTACAACAGCATAAATAGAACAAGTCAAAATTGAATGTAACAAAATTATAAAGACCAAGCAGGATTTGAATAAAGAGATATGAGAAGACACCCCAATCCAACCCATACTTGTTACATGTTGCACAAGTTTTCGGACTCTGTCAATATTTCAATCAATTGTGCTGATTTATTTTTTCCTCTTTAAAAATACTGATGGCAAAAAAATTAAATAAATACTGTTTTCAATATAGGATGGCTCTCTGGGAGGGGGAAGAGGGGATACTTGGGATAACTATGATGATATAAGAAACAAAAGACATCAATAAAAACTTATTTTAAAAAAATCAAAAGAATAGAATGAAACCACTCTTTACAGGCTTTTCCTTCAGGCGGCTTTCGCTGAAGAAAAGGCAGGTCTCCTTGGCATGTTCTGGCTTATTAGGATTTTGCAATTAACCTTGATGTTGCTAAAAGAAGCCAAATCCACAGTCCCAGGCCCTCACTATCAGGGCAGTGCCAGCTCGCCCTAGAGTCAACTGTCTCACAACCTTCAAAACCAGCCCTAACCCATAAAAATATAGTATCCTGGACTGACCTGTCTGGCTTTTTCCTACTTAATGTGTTCAAGAGAGGAGGCAAGAACTAAGTCCTTTGTGGGAAACACCTTAGGTGTTTATGTGCCAGTCAGGGTCATGAGGTCCATTAGTTTACAGCCCCTTTACTGCTTTTGTCCCTGCTATGTCCATTATTCCTGATTTTAGGTGAAGGATGTTAGACATGGCTATGACTCTGTAAGCTTCAAAGGGTCGAGGGCAGGTAACCAGAATGTCTGGGTACAGAATCCATGCCAGGTTTTATAGCCAGTTGGTCCATCATGGAGGCCCCAAGGAACAACCTTTAGGACTGGACTCCTGTACATACCAAGCAGGCTGCGTTGCGAAGGGGACTTGGTAGGGTGAATGCTACAACAAGTCAAGATCTACTTTCTCAAAGAACTGAGGTGACAGAGGAGATAATGTACCTTCAGGTGTCTGGCAAAGCATGTTTATAACTCCTCTTCTTGCTACATATTTGTAATAAATATCCCTTTGTAAAAACTCGTTGGCGTAAAATGGTGAGGTAAAACTAGGCTGGTAATCCCTAGAGGCGAACACACCCAAATACAGGCTCAATACGGAACCACATCTGGCCACCCTCAAGGGAGAGACATAGCTGGCCCGGTAAAGTCACAGCTTCTCTGCAATAGCATTTCCCCAGAGACAAAAGGAAATCGTGGTACCCACAGCATGCTACCCCAGGGTGTAAGGACACACAGAAGCCCCGGGCCACTGCAACCCAAACCTATACAAGAAACTCTGCCAAGAGACCACCACACAGGGAAGGGCTAGAGTTCCCCCATACCACTGTCTGATTCCAGCAGATGCATGAAAGGGTAAAAAGTTCCCAGTGGATAGACCAAATTATTTTTCCCCAGTTAGGGACAGGGTGGATGAAATAGAGACCTCTGGGACCAACCAGCCCATTATGCAATAGGGGAGAAAAAACAAAATAACTTATTATGGGAACTGAAAATTTCCTAGAATTCCCTGAATCCCAAATTATTTGTTATCACGGGGACTGAGAATTTCCCAGTTCTCTTTCTCTGGTCTGTTTTTTTTTTGTTTTGGGGTTTTTTGGGGGGGTGCCTTTTGTCTCTATAGAGTATCCCAGTCATTTCCTACTCCGGACCCTCTCTTCCCTTCAGAATGAGGCCTTCCTTGTGACAAAGAATGCAGTTAAACAAAGACGTCTGCTGCAGATGCAATGTCTGATAATATATTCAATATGTTGTCCTAGGAGTCCCTCCACACCTCAGATGGGAGGGAAGGGGGGGGGGGCAGAGATGTGTCTCCTTATCTCTTCTCCAGAGGATTCATGGTGTTTTCCGTTACTCATAGTTCAGCTTCCTCATAGTGATCTCTCATTTCCATGGTTGTTGCTGTCACTGTAGGGACTCTGCTCTTGGTTCTGATTATTTCTCTTCATCCGTTCATACACATCTTCTCATGGTCCTCATCATTCTCCTTCCTTCCTACATAGTCATATCCCACTGTATAACAGAATTTTTCAGCTATTCCCCCATCAATGGACACCCACTTTATTTCCAGTTCCTTGCTACCACAAAGAATGCTGCGACCTTTGTTCTTAAGGTTTGGCTGTTTATCTATAGATTTTAAAAGAAACACACTGTTGGGCAGTGGTTAGGGACACATTAATAAACTATTTTTGAAAAATAGGAATCAGAAGAAAAAGGGTATCCAGGACTGAGGCTTCAGCTCTGCTGGAAGTTCAAGGCTACCAAACATGTCTGCCCAAATCTTCAAACTGCCCCTCCTGAGTGCCCTCTGCTTTACAAATATTAGCTCATTTTGGGGCAGCTAGGTGGCACAGAGAATAGAGCACTGACCCTGGAATCAGGATGACCTGAGTTCAAATCCAGCTTTAGACACTTAACACAAAACTAGCTGTGTGATCTTGGGCAAATCACTTAACTTCAATTGTCCTACCTTCCCCCCACCAAAAAGAAAAAAAAATTAGCTCATTTGATCCTCCATGGAGGCCTCATAAAGCCCCTTGTTCCTCTAAGGTATAACTGAGGTACCATCTTGTACATAAAACCTCCTGATCCCCCAAACTCTAGTGCTCTCTCTCTCTCAAACTACCTTACATTAAACTACTTTGTTTTGTTGTTTTTCAGTTGTTTTATTCATGTACAACTGTTCATGATCCTATGTGGTGTTTTCTTGGCAAAGATACTGGAATGGTTTGCCATTTCCTTCCCCGGTTAATTTTACAGATGAGGAAACTGAAGCAAACAGGGTTAAGTGACTGTAACAATAAGCACCCCAGCATACCCAGGGTGGCTGCTAGCACAGGTTCTTTGATTTGCTTTTCTAAACGAAAGCAACTAAAAAAGGGTCAACAACCTTACTTTAATCAAACACATATATCATTTACTTAGTTCAGGGGAAAACTCAGCACCCTAAACTTCAGAGAAAATGCAAACAGAAATTAGAAGCAGAAATAACAGCAATAAAGACCAATAGACAGGGTCTCTAATTGTCCAGCCCAATAATACATATATTACAGATCAACTACCTGATTTAACTACCTGACGATTTAACTACCTGACGATTTAACTACCTGACGATTTAACTACCTGACGATTTAACTACCTGACGATTTAACTACCTGACGATTTAACTACCTGACGATTACATACATACTTACTTACCAGAGAGAGAAACACCAGCATCTGGGCTTTCAAAGCCAGGGGGCCTCCTTAACAGCCACCCAGAGTCTCATCGGGCACATCACTTGTATGCTCTTCCCATGAGGAAGCCCCAAAGCAAACACTTAACCTCGAGTATATATATCCTTCTTCAGGGTCAGAGGCCATCACAGCCCTCGAGACCCAACGCCTAATTACAAAACAACAAAGGTGTGGGCCTTCCTGAAAAACAAGCCTCCCCTAAGCAAGCTTCTCTTGTTGGGTTCCACCTGAGGCCTATTAATGGGAGGGGAAAATCTTCAGTTCTCATTAACATTAAAGTGACTTGCCCGGAGTCACACAACTAGTATCTGAGGTCAGATGGCCATATTTGTATTTATTATTAACTTTACATTTATGATGCCTATATTCGTACGTATGTATGTATATTTGTATGGATGTGTTTCCTCCCCTAGTAGAAGGTAAACTCATCAAAACAGGGATTGTTTTGTTCATATTTGTATCTCCAGCACCTGGCACAATGCCCAGCACACAGTAGGCACTTAATAAATATTGGTCTATTGATCGATTGAGAAAACTAGCAGGAAGCCTTGTTTCTAAAGGACCTGGGGTGAATGGGGCTTGTTCAGGCAACATAGTAAAGCAGGTGAGGAAATCAGACAAAAAGAATCTAGGAGGAGGGAGAAAAATCTAAGTCTGGGGCCAAAGCAATAAATAAATAAGATAGTACAGGAAAGGAAATGGGGAAGGGAAGGAGGAAGGGAAGGGAAGGGAAGAAGGAAGGGAAGGGAAGGAGGAAGGGAAGAAAAGGAGGAAGGGAAGGGAAAGAGGAAAGGAAGGGAAGGGAAGGAGGAAGGGAAGGGAAGGAGGAAGGGAAGGGAAGGGAAAGGAAGGGAAGGAAACCACTGAGATTCTATCCATGTCTGGCCCTCTCCTCTTTTCTCTCAACCTTCTCCTTTAATAATATTATTCAATTCCATTGCTCAGGCTATCACAGATGTACAGGTGATGCCCCTATCTACCAAACTAGGGACTAAATAGGGAGTCACGTAGACTTTTTTTTTCTAAATATAAAATGGTTTCAACCTGACAAAAAATGGCAAAACAGATGATTCATACTTTAGTCTATAAATAGTTGAAACAACTCCTTTGGTTTCCAGTGGGTCTTCATATTCCCCATGTTGGAAGTACTCCCAGACAGTTCAAGCACTTGGCTTTGCTAGAGAGCTGTCCATCATCCTCTTAGGTACCATTTTTCCCAAGTACCTATGGAGTCCTTCATACTTCACAGAGACTTTCTAGCTCTAAGCCAAGGCAAAGGGAGAGAGAAAGAATGGTCTCCAGTGGTTATGCATATGTAAGTAACCAGGACATCCTGTTTTTAAAAAATGAATTAAACTTGAGGACATTAGCTATTTGAGACTGAACTATGTAAGAAATAGTTTGGTTTCTCAGGCCAGTTATCTCCTTCTGAACAGGAAAAATCATTCCAGCTAAGTCTCAAAGAAATGGATAGACCTGCTTGGGGGAAAAGGCTGAGGAGGGCTTCTCTTTAGGAAAGTCTCTCCCCTAGTGTGCTCTCTAGGGATTTTAAGGACTTCTTTGGGGACTTTAAACCAAAGAATTATGATAGATACCTGAGCTCATGAAGAGAAGGCAGGACTCATTGGAAAAGATCCCCATGTTGGAAAAGACTGAAGACAAAAGGAAGAGGGGACAGCAGGGGTTAAGATGGATGGATAGCGTCATGGAAGCAATGAAAATGAGCGTGGACAGACTGTGAGAGATAGAGGACAGAAGAGCCTGGAGAGTCGCAGTTCATGGGGTCACAAATTGTCAGACACAACTGAATGACTGAACAACAGCAAAATGTGAGCTTGCTGTTCCTCCCATGAGGAAGAGATGGTGTCCAGATAGACACTTCTGAAGATGAAGCCAGAAAGCTAAAAAAGGGAGAAGCACCACAACTTTGTCCCCATGGACCCTCAGGGCAATGCTGAGGAGCAGCCACGTTTCCCCACTAGAGACCTATGCATCTGGCAGATATTACACATCTGGCCAAGACTAATTATCTAGTGGAGACCACCCAGGAGAGTCCCGCAAAGAGCAGCTTGATGACATCAGCAGCCCTAGGACACTGGAGCCATAAGTTGTCCCTCCACATGTATACCCTGATTGTGTACATTACATGGCCCTAGAGGCAGTCTGGCTTTAGTCCTGATCCATTAAATATTTTAAATAAATAACTAAAAGACAACAAAGGCTAATTTAGTGAATTTGTGGAGGTTCAGTTAATATGTTTAATGGCAAATCTGGAATGCAAAAAAAAAAACTCAGAGAAAACAAAAAACGAAGTCACCAACAGACTAGAATAATGCACTGAGTTGAAAATGAAACTTAGTGAGGATAAATTTAAACTCTTGCACCTGGGTTCAAAACAGTAAATTACAAAAGAACAGAAGGATTGGCTCAATAAAAGTTCATTCAGAAAGACCTAGGGATTTTAGCCGACCACAAGCTCAATGTATTCAATAGTAAGAGTTGGTTGCCAGAAAAAGGGAAAGGAAAAGAATAAGCATTTATTAAGTACTTACTAACTGCCGGGCACTATACTATGTGCTTTATAAATATCTCATTTATATTCACAATGACCCTGCAAGGTAGGTGCTGTTATTATTCCCCATTTTACAGTTGGGGAAACAGAGGCAAACAAAGGTTAAGTGACTCACCCATGGTCACACAGTTAGCAAGTGTCTGAGGACAGATTTGAACACAGATCTTCCTGTTTCTGGGTCCAATGCTCTCTCCACTGCACCACCAGTGGCCAGTAAAAAGTCAATGCAAAGTTAGGCTGCATTAGCTGCCATCAGAGCCAACCCTTGTAGCCTTAACATGCTTAGATCTAGGGGCGGCTAGGTGGCGCAGTGAATAGAGCACCGGCCCTGGAGTACCTGAGTTCAAATCCGGCCTCAGACACTTAACACAAGAACTAGCCGTGTGATCTTGGGCAAATCACTTAACCCCAACTGTCCTCCAAAAAGCAAAAAAAAAAAAAAAAAAAAACATGCTTAGATCTAGGCGTCCACCTCCCTTCCTGGCTAAAAGGACCATCTGTGCTGCCTCCACTTGGGCTATCTCTTGGGGAAACATGGATTCCACCCCAGGAACCACCATGGGGAAGCTTTTGCTTTATGTCTCCTGGAGCTAATCAATCCTCCACCTCACTCTCTGACCACCAGCTCCAAATTATTCCCCTTAGATGTAGCTTTTCTCATCCTCCAAGTTCCTTTTTCTTGTGCTCTCTTCTACTGTTAAAGTGTCAGCTACTTGAGGATAGGGCCCAGCTGGCTTACATTCATATCCTCACTGCCCAACACAGCGCCTGGCCCTTTAAAAACATTTCTTAAGTGCTTTATCTAAGTATCTATTAAAAGATGCACAGTGGTCTTTTAGACTTCCGGGGGTGGAGCCAAGATGGCGGCATAGAAGCAGCAGCGTCCCACAGCCCCCATGCAGCCAGCCTAAACACCCATAAAAATATGACGCTGGACAAATTCTAGGACTCTCAAACTCAAAGAATACAAAAATCACATCTCTTGAGGAAGGCAGCGAGGCAGCAGGGGATCATCACGGCAGGACGGGAGCCAAGGCCAGCCCAACTTGAAACCGAAACCACAGCCAGCCAGGCCCAGGGCGGTAGGAAGGAGCCAAGCCGAGCTGCAGCCAGTCTACAAGACAGAAGATCTACAGCCTCCAGCACCTCCACATCTACCAAGGTGTGAAAAATAGGGATTAAAGAAAGGCAGCTGGCTGGAGGGGCTCAGTGCTGGGAGCTGAGACCAGCCCAGCCTAAAAGCACCACGGGCTCCAGGGGTGGCCTGGAGGAGCAGAGTCTCCCAAGCCACAGCTTGAGTCTACTTCAGAGAATATCTAAAGCACCTGGAGCAAACTGCATAAGCCAGGATTAAAGGTTAGTGAAAGTGAGTGAAGCTTTCAAGCTAAATTTGGGGGAGGAAAAGCAGTTTGGCCAATCTACTCATGGGGCAAGGAAGCAGTGGGGGAAAGGCAGAAACTGCTGTAACCTGCAGATGCCCTCACTGGGCTGCTTCAGAGCCCCTGGCCTGCAGACTCCGCAGGGGGGCTGAATCGATTGATCAGGGAGGGCCAAGTGCTCTTGCGTTGAGTGGCCTAGATCCTGATCGTGGTCTTGGGTGGTTGTCCTGGGGTGTGCTTTCAGCAAGCCAAAGCTGGGGGGATTTGCAACACCCCCCTAATAGCTCTGGCAGTTGGTAAAACCCCAGTGATTTGGAACAGAGCTTTCCCCCCCGGAAGCAGAGTTTCACAGAGTGGGGAAAAAAAAAAACAACCAATTAATTGATTGGCCAACATGAGGAAAAGGAAGCAAAATAAGAACAGCAATAAAACTCTAGAATCCTTTTTAGTGGACAAAAAGGATCAAAGCATGGAACTGGAGGAAGACAACCCAGTCAGAACGCCCA
>JAQQSW010002940.1:0-14817 GCA_028646575.1 Pseudocheirus occidentalis
TCTCTCTCTCTCTCTCTCTCTCTCTCTCTCTCTCTCTCTCTCTCTCTCTCTCTCTCTCTGTCGCTCTCTCTCTGTCTCTCTCTCTCTCTCTGATTTGAAATCTTTAGAATTCCTCATCACTGAATAAATATAATGGATCATTGAAACACTGCTGGAATTAAAAGTGTCTACCCTACAACAGGCAGCCATTAGGGAGGGACTCACTTCCCCCCTAAATCACTCAACCTCATTCTTTTAAACTAGTATCACAGACTCCTCCTCAATGTTCTTTCTTATGTTTCATCTCTATTTCACCTCTAGGCCTTCACTTTGAAATACAATGTCCCTGGAACAACAACAACCCAAAAAATGAAAAAAAAATCCTCTCAGGAGAAGATATGATTCCTAGACATATTTTATGAGCAAAGCTATGGGAAGAAGAAATAAAAAAAATTTAAAAGCCTAAGATTTAATGAAAATGAGTACAAATCATCTTCAGATGTAGTCCCAGGTATGTGCTCTAAGCACATTAAGGAGTCTCTAAGTTTAGTGTATTTTATGTCCTTAATGTCTTTAGCACCCTGTGATTTAAAAGGGCCATTAAGGATTATGCAAAATGTGCAAAATTAATGTGCATTGATTTTCTTCTTTCAATGAATCTCCATTTTATTTTAACATCCTCTTCCATCTTGCCTTAATTTATCTGTCCTGCCTGTTAGCTGGGTTCATTGACATCAAAATCAATTTTTGGACCTTTTGGAGAGGTTTGGTTTCAGCGATAGACTTGGAGTCAGGAAGATTTGAGTTTGAATCTTGCCTCAAATGTTTAAAATATGCATGACCCTTGGAAAGTTTTTTAATGCCTCTGTCCTCAGTTTCCTTCTTTGTAGAATGAAGGAATTGAACTTTTTGTACTCTAAGGACCCTTTAAGCTTTGAATATATGATCCTATGATCATTTGTTACAGGCCTGGAGACTTTCAGTCTACTGACAGGTTTTCAGAAATATATCAGACTTAGAGTATTCAAAATCCCTCATGTTTATGTGACATAGAAATTTGATGAAATAAAATGAATAATTCAAGTCTTCCTTTACAATCATCTCATTAGCTCAGAGAAAAAAATTGTTTTCTTAATTCCCTGAATTATAAGTATTACAAGAAATTTGGAGACTTTATCTCCACCATCCTATATACTTCCCTAGAATGCCTAGGAGAGAAGAAAGAAAGAAAGAAAGAAAGAAAGAAAGAAAGAAAGAAAGAAAGAAAGAAAGAAAGAAAGAAAGAAAGAGCTTTCAATAAACACATACTCCATGTAAGATACCGCATTAAGTGTTAAGAGTACAAATACCCTTAAATTCTAATAGAGGAAAATAATATTTATAGGAGTGTCTTGTCCTTGGGAGAGATTTTTTTTCTACCTGGGCATACAGTAAGATGTTTAGGTCAATCAATTGAAAAACTCTTTCCTGCAGTAACGCTACTATTGATTTAATTACTTATTGTGACCTGGGCAATAAGTGGAAAAGGGGGGAAGGGGGAAAGTCTTCAAGGGTATAAGTTTACAGAGACAGGAATATGATGAGCTGACTTGTCTGTATGAAAAATTAGATGGCTGAATGGAATGTGCAGGTGAAACACAACCTAGGGATAGGGTCCACTTAGTAGACATATTAAGTTAATTTACTTTCACTAAAGCACCAATTAGCTGGGGCAACTCAAAGATCAGAGGATTAATAACCCCTAAGACTGGGGGGATCAGTTCTAGAGATCTATGATGAGGAGGCATACTGGTAATTTGAAGATCTTCCCTGCCCTTTAATAAGCCTAAGGGAATCTGAAGATATCCCCTGCTTTGAAGATCTTCCCCAACCCCCAAATAGGACAAATGTAATTACATGGAGCCTGTGGTGGGAGGAGTTTGTTGAAAGGTAGAGAAGAGACCACAGGAAGCTGGAAGTCAGAGGAGCTAGAAGGTGGGAGAGAGGAGACACATAGGGGATAGCTAGGCTTGTGATTGTTTACCCCCTGCTGTGACAGCTAGGCTTGTGAGTATTTGTGGGAAGGCTAAAGGATGGTGTGGCTTCCTCCTGTGCTATGGTATATTAACTTTGTTGCTATGATGGATTTGGTTTCCTGGTGTTGGGATTTGGCATTCTGGTGTCCGAATAAATTTTATTTCTGTCTTCAGTATAGAGAGTCTGTTATATTTTGCAATTGAGAACTGTGCCAGCATATTAATAGTCGCCATGCTATGAATATTGTGTTGGTGCTACAGGAGGCATGTAGTATCTACATTCAATAAATGAATACTATATAGCTTAGAGCAATGAAAATAGCTAATATTTATACAGTATTTTAACATCTGAAAAATAATTGACATAGGTTATCTTTCATTTGTTTCTCACAACTCTGTGAGGAAGGTGTTATTAATAGCCTCATTTTACAGATTAAGAAACTAAGGCTGAAAGAGCTTTGTTTAGTGAATTGCCCACAGTAATCAAGTAGCATCTATGGCAGGATTCACATTCAGATCTTCTTTACTCTAAATCAAAAGCTCCATTTACCATGCCACCCATCTATGAGAGGGGACAGATTTAGAAACTTTACCTTCTATACTCCTCATTCTTAGATGAGTAAACTAGGCTCCAGTGAGTTGGTTATGGTCACTGAGATGAAGTTTTCTGATTTTCAGTCCTGGGGGCTTTCCCCTGTTTCTCATTCTCATTCTGCTTGCACCTGAAAAGTAGAAAAAACAATTAGTTGAAAAGTGGAAAATTTCATCAGTGAAAAAAAAACCACTGAGTTCAATCAGTCAACCATTTATTTCTGAAATCAATTAAAATGGCTTGGCATGATATGCAGATTCAGGTACTTTGTGAATTCACAAAGCAACTTTTTACTGTTTGGTATTTTTTAAACCTCAGGATAAAATCTCTTAGTAAGATATTCTACTCTTGGTTATCCATGTTAGTTGAAAGGACCGGTGATGCAGATAATCCATAATGAATGAATGTTTATTATATTTCAAGTTCTATGAAAAATATTGAATCACATCCAAATTATTTATTAATATTCTGAATATGTTTTGGTACCTTGAATATATCTGCTCATCTGGGAAACCATAACACTTCAAATGGAATAATAATGGCAGACTTTGAAGACTTTTATACAGAGGAAGGCAAAACATTGTCCTTCCCCATCATTTCTAGCCCTTGCTCAGAATCTCAATCAACTCTCCTATATATGTTGTAAAGTTTATATTGCCTCTCAGAGGTGCCTTGGTGGTGGTTTCTCTCTCTCTCTCTGTCTTTCTCTGTCTCTCTCCTCTCTTCTTTTTCTCATTAGAGAGGGGAGGTACAGGGAATAGAATAACTAAGTAACTATGCACCATAGCACATGACTACTCATATAGAAGAATTTTCCAGATCATTAATACTAAGAAAACTGTAAATCAAAACAACCTTGAGGCTTTACCTCACACCCTGCTAACTGACAAATATGATATAACATGGGAACAGTCAACAATGGAAAAGCCAAAGAAAGATAGGACACTAAAGCATTGTTGGTAGAACTGTGAATCAGTAAAACCATTTTGGAAATCAATGTGGAATTTTAAAAAATTAAGTGACTAAAATGTCTATACTTTTTGACCCAGGGATTTTGATACTAGGCTTATGCCACAAAAAGGACATTGAAAAGGAGAAAGTGCACATATTCACCAAAACATTTATTGCAGTATATTTTTGTCATAGCAAAAAAATGAGAATGAAGTAAGTGCCCTCAGATTGGGAATAGCTAAATAAATTATGGTACATGAATATAGTGGAATATTACTGTACTGTACAAAACAGCATCTGTGATAAATACAGAGAAGCAGGGAAAGATTTACATGAACTGATGCAGAGTGAGGTGAGCAGAGAAAAGAAAATAACATACCTAATGACTGTAGCAATGTAAATTGAAAGGACAACCACAAGAAAAAAAATCAAAAGTGAATGTTGCAAAATTAATAGGTACTAGTATGGCTTGAAATCACGGCAGCTAGGTGATGCAGTAGATGAGCATTCCAGACTTCTCTTCCTGAGTTCAAATCTGGCCTCAGACACTAACTAGTTGTGTGACCCTGGGCAAGTCACTTCACCTTGTTTGCTTCAGTTTCCTCACCTATAAAATGAGTTGGAGAAGGAATTGGCAAACCATTCCAGTATCTTTACCAAGAAAACCCCAAATGGACATGAGAGAAAACTACTGCACAATATAGTATGAAATAAGATATGTGGGTGGTGGGTCAGCTAGGTGGCAGAGTAGATGAAGAGTTGGGCCTAAGGTCAGGAAGACCTATGTTCAAATACAGCCACACACAGTTACTACCTTTGATGACTCCCCAGGCTTCCTCATCTGTAAAATGGGGATAATATTAGCATCTACTTTCTGAGGCTCTTGTGAGTATCAGATGAAAAAAAAGATATATATATATATATGTATTTGCAAAGTGTCTGGAATATAGTAAGCACTGTATAAATATTAGCTATTATTGGGGGGAACAACCCCCCTCTTTTTAGGGGAGAAGTCACCAAATGTTGGACATTGCACGTATTTTCAGACTTTTTGATGCTTTTGTTGTTCAGTTGGTTTCAGTCATGTTCTATCCTGGGACCCCATTTGGAATTTTATTGTCAAAGACACTGGAATGGTTTGCAATTTCCTTCTCCAGCTCATTTTACAGATGAGGAACTGAGGCAAGCAGGATTAAGCGTCTTATCCAGGGTCACGCAGTTGGTATGTATCTGAGGACAAACTTGAACTCAGGAAGACTAGTCTTCCTGATTCTATGCCCAGGTCTATATCCACTGTGACACCTAGCTTCCCCACTTTTTGATGTATTAATTAGTTATACTAATTTTTCCTTATTTTTTTTCTTAAAAATATACTTTTTCTCTTAAAAATCACTATTTTCATGTTATGATTCTCTGGGAGGAATGCTGAGAGGGAACTATAATGATCTAAAATGATATGAAAAAAATTTTAAAGGAAAATTTTAACCCCACCAGTCTATTTTATACACATTGAAACTGAAGCATAAGAAAGTGATTTCTGCACATTTGCACAAGTGATACTATAGAGGACAGAATTATAAGGAACCTAGAGGAATTGAATGTCAACTCAGGTCTTCAGGGTCCAATTCATAGCTATCTTAATCTTAGGACCGTGGTATGGGGGACATAGAAAGGGTGGAAGAGTTGGGAGGAGGTTGCATAGGAATAATTTTAAAAGAAAAAAATGTATATCTACTAAAAACTTAATGTCTCTTATTCTGTGGTTTGTCTGTGAGAACCAGGATAAGCAACCCTGACCACTGACCAACTGAGATCAGCCTTAAAGTTGCTGAGATAGCACTATATCTAGCCCTAGATCTTTTGTGACCACTAGAAATATTCCTAAGCACTCTCCAGTTGGACTAGGAGCTCTCCTGAAGCTTATTACTTTAAAAAAAAGATGTTATAAGTTAAAGACCATGTCTATAAGTACTTTGGAACAATTGAAGGGAAAAATAGGAAAGCTGATTGAAGTGGCTACTGTTGGGAGTCTTTAGAAGAGGCTGTACAAGTGGACCTATTGAAAAATGACTAGAGGTGAAGGGGACCATTAAATCCTCCAAAGTGTCTGAAACTGTCAAATCCAAATCTACAGTAAAACCAAAGCCTTTACAGCAGTCTGAGCACTGACACAGAAAACACTTAAAAGGGGGTGTTTTCTCCCAATAGGCAGAAACAAGTATACACTCAAGTCAATATCAGGAATGAAGATTTTTGTTTTAGAATCAATACCAAATGTGCCTGATTCTCCAACTTAGAAACCAGAGTGGCCCACAAGTACCTAGGACAGCTTTGTATAGATTCTGGACAATTTAACAGCTGGGGCTATTCAATTCAACTCTGGGACAGAATTCAATAGCTCTTCTTCATAAAACTAGAGGTTTTCTTCCTCACTTAGTCCTGTAGAATATATGGTTATACACTGAAGAGTTTTAATGTGTGAACTAGGTTAATTGAAACGTCTTAGGTTTGGTCTTTATTCTTTGCTTCAGCAAAGGAAAAAAAGGATTGTTTTTAACCTAGGCAATGAAGGTAGTTCTGACTGATAAAGGGAATCTCTTAACAGAGCACTAGATCCTAAATTTAGAGTCTGTCTGTCTCTCCCTCTTTCCACAGCCCAAGTATCTTTCCTGAACTCTAGTTTTATATCAACAACTGCTTAATGGGCATTTCAGCCTGGATGTCCCATTTAGAATGGTAGTATCTCTGTGACACAGAGAAATTACATGCTGGTTGTTATAGTTCTGCAGGACAAAATTAAACCTCTTGGCTACCTATCAAGAGGGGATAGATACTGGGACACAGGATATCTATTGGAAGATGATGGATATTAGAACATGGATGGAGAAAGAAACATACTGTGTGATTTTGAAAAAAAAAAAGCCAAGTAACACCAGAGAAAATATTGATGATTTTTCAGTTCAGGAGAGAGAAGAAACACTGACTATTGTAGTTCTGACTCTATCACTCATAGGAGAGGATCTGTTGTTGGAACTGAGCCCTTTGAATCACCCAAATAATAAAAGTTGTACATCATAGTTACAAGATTTGAATTCAACTTCTCTGACTCTGAATCTGCTATAAAATGTCCACTTCTCCAAATGATACAAAATACAAATAAAACTAGCTCAACTAAGAGCATTTTCAGAAATTTTATTTTGATAAGCTTTGTTAAAAAAAAATCTTCATGGTTCTGTACTGGCAAAGTAATGCAGTTCTTTTCAACATTTCTGGGAAATGCTGTTTTCCTGGTATGGTAGATCATCTATTGTATCACTATGTGTTAGTTCTCAAAATGTATTTGTTTATTTCATTTGTATAATCTAGCAAGAACTATACAAAACATATAGCATATTTTCAAAAATTTCAAAATCATTCATCTTGCATCATAGTAAGAATAATTAAAAAATAAAAATCAGGTGTTACCACTACTACAAAATAATTTATAGAACAACAATATTGCAAAACTTTGAAATAACTCAAGAATTCTCATCAATTCAATGGCCAATAATGATTTCAGAGGATCTTCTGACAGACAGAGGCGATGAATTGTTGTTGTTGTTTGTCCTTCATTCTTGAAGAGGACCATGACATCAGGGAGGTGCTGCTATGACTTGCACATGAATTGGATTTAAGTGAGGTACGGCTGTGCAAAGTCATCAGCTTCCATTTCTCCTCTGGAGCCCTATGGGTCCAGTGGCAAGATGAAGATAAAGATGACTAGAGATGGCTCTCACTGATGAACTAGCTGAGTTCTATTTCAGAAGGACTGTTTTTCTAAATAACTATTTCAATTTAATTGGTTTTCTTTGTAATCCCATTTATTTTACTTGATGTACTAAAACTATTATTCTGAGAAGGCATCCATAGATTTGACTTTACTCCTTACCATATACTCTTCAATCCAGTGGCAATGGTCTCCTTGCTGTTTCATGAAAAAGTCACTTCACTCCATCTCCTGGTTCTGGTTGTTTTCTCTGATTGTTCCCCATCCTAGATTCCTCTCAGTCCTCATCTCCAACTACTTGCCTTCCCTGGCTTCCTTTAGGTCCCAACTAAAATCCCATCTTCCAAAAGAAGCTTTTCCCAACCCTCTTAATTCTAGTGTCTTCCTTCTTCTAATAATTTCCTATTTACCTTGAATATAGCTTGTTTGTGGTTCCGAGAATGTTCCCTGATTTGAAAGTATACTCTGCCCCATAATAGGCTGAATGTGGTCACATGGAGCCTGTGGGGGGAGGCTTGTTTTTTGGGAATGGCCACACCTTGTTACTTTGTAATTGGACAATGGGTCAAGAGGGCTGAACCAGGAGAAACCTATATATATGCCCTGATGTAAGGCTTTGCTTTTGGGGCTCATTTTGAGAAGAGTTGCATGATTTGGCCAGATGAGACTCTGGGAAGCCGTTGAGCCCCTTGGCTTTGAAAAAAGCAGATGTTGGTGCTTCCCTCTCTGGTAACTTGAATAAGTAATGGATGTGATGGTCAGATGGTTGGAAGCCTGTTTGCTGATCTGTTTCTTGGTCTGATTGTAACTTGTGTTTGTAACTTGTAACTTGGGTTTGTATTCTCTGCAGTTCAGGGTGCTGACTTTTTCCCCTGAACTAGGTAAATGATATGTTTGTTTGATTAAAGAAAGACTGCTAACCCACTTTGAGTTGCTTTTCTTTAGTAAAGCAGATCTAAGAAACTGTGCTAGCAGCCATCCTGGGTATGCTGGAGTGCTTGCTGATACACTCCCTCACTAGATTGTGAGCTCCCTGAGGGCAGGAACTATCTTTTTGCCTATTTTTATCTTCAGTGCTTAGCACATAGTAGGCACTTAATAAATGTGTATTGACTGACACCAGAATGTCATGAGTTGATGACACAGAAGAGGTTAAGAAGCACTGGTCTAGAGGTCTGAAATAGGGCATATATTTTTAAGACAGTCTATAAATTTGTTTGACTTGAAAATGCAATTTGTTAACACAAAGGGAAGGGAAAGGGAGGGGAGGGGAGAGGAAGAAGGGAGAAGAGGAGAGGAAAGAAGAAGAATTCAAACAAGAGAAAGGATTCATACATCTGAAAATAACACAGGAGAGAGTAGAAGAAATTTAATCAAGATAAAAAAAAGCAAGACAATTTAGAGGAACTGTTTTAGGGCTTTCATTTTTTTAACCTTAAATGATTATTATTGTTGTTTTTGTTAAATTCATAATAATAAATAAAATAAAATAATAAATATAGTAATAAAAACAGAACTAGATAATAGTGATTACTTATTCCATATGTTTTTTTTTATAAACACAAAAGAGCCCACTTTGTTTTATTTACAAACACGCTGTATGCACAAGCGGCTGGCCAATATTATTAAAACAAAGAAGTGGGTAGATGATAGAAATATCACCTGTCCCACACAAAAGACAAGAGACCCATGTGTTATGTTCCTTTAGGCCACCTGAGCCAAAAGGTTTTCAAAAGGAAAGAAATGGGAGAGGGGGTTCAAGAAAATAAAGGTAAGAGTCCAAACAAATGATGGAAGAAAGGGGTGGGCAATGCTATATTACATTAGAGGTATAGACAACTGCCTCACCCCACCCTGATTCCAACCCTAAGTCTGGGCTGGTGGATATGGGAGTAAGTAGGGTCAAATGGCAGAACAGTGAATGGATGAAGTAGGGAATCTTGGGAATAGGGACACCTTCCTGTTCAATGGGTCAAAATTCAAGTCCTAAAGGCTTTAGGGAAAGACCATTCATTCCCAAGTGAGCCTTCCTTGAGAATCCCCACCCCATAATGGGACAGTGTTCAAGTCCCAATGGATCAGTGGCAACATAAGGACCCCATCTCAGCGATGATGTCTGTGAAGAGTTCTGACTTGAAGTAGGAAAGGTTTGAGTGGGTCCTAGGGCTCTCCAGGCTTGGAGAGACCACCAGACCGACAGGCCAGAGTGGCCGCAACTCCTTGCACTTCTGGCAGTAAAATATGTCAGGGACTTTGGTCTTCTTAATCTTAGCACATGAAAGATGGATCCATGTTCCACACAAACTGCACTCAATCATGGGCCTCCCTGCAAAGGACTTCTGGCAATAACAGGTGATCAAGTCTCATGAGTCATCACCTGATTCTACCATGATGTCCTCATCCATTGCCCGCATTTCACCCTCACTGGAGCTCCCATCCCCATCCTGGCTCCTCTCTGTGCTCTCCACTTCCTTGGCTTCATTCTCAGTAGAGATACCTCCTGGGGGGGGGGGGTTGAGGTGAGGGGCCATGGAGCTTCAGGGGTGGAGGGATTACAGAAGCTGGGGCCTCACCCCCACAACTGCCTGCTACTGCTGTTGTCACTGCGACCATTTCATCTTCTTCTTCCTCCTCTTCCTCTTCTTCAGAGTCTGTGTCACTGGGAAGAGCCCGAGGGGGCCCAGAAGGGGGAGGTTGATCCCTCCTTTCTGGCTTTTTCAACTTTCGCTTCTTACTCTTCTTTATTCGCAACCTCTTCTCACCATCTGCAAGAGCTGCTCCAGGTTTCCGAAGCACTCCAAAGCTTCCTCCCTCACCTGGCCCCAACTTTCGATTCTTTCGGTCCTTTTTTCAGGAGGGTTGAGGGAGATCCTCCTGGGAAGCAATGTCAGGGGAGAGGGTCGTAGGGGGCCGAGGGATATGTGTTGTGGTGCAGAAACCAAAGGGGGTGCCACTTTGGGTCCATCCAGATCAAAGAGAAAGTCCTTAAGCTTCATATTCTCAAGCAGCTAGCATTGTCAGAGGCCCGCAGTCGAGGGAAGGTGGGCCCTGGTGGAGGGAGGCCTCCTTGAGCAGCCGGCCTCTTTGAAGATTTAGCCTTTTTGATAAAAGTCTGGATGGTTCGAAGGTCTGAAGGGGCTGAATGCCAGCCATCACTATCTGCATCACTCTCTCCCCGAAATGGTGAACTAGACCCAGAGGCTGGCCAGTCACTTTCCTCTTTGCTGGAGGAAATGTAGCCAGCATATGCCAAGACAAAACTGCAAAAGTTGCTGAAATCCTTAATTGCTCACCTTCGTTTTTCAGGGGGCTGGGTCTCTGGTTTCAGGTTTGGAGGAAGATCTTGGTGGCTGGGCTCCGCCATGGCTTCCAGCATCGCCACGGCACCAGCCCTACCCCCCACCCCCAGACTCCCGGTGCTGTCTCCAGTGCTTCTACAGTCTTCCACCCTTCTGAGATTGTCTTAGCCCTAACCCAGCCCAAGTTAGAGTGCCGTCCCGCTACCGTGTTCTCTCCTGAGCTCTTCTTTCCCCTGTGGTTGAACCGCCTGGCTGCTGCCGCCTCCTGCACTTCTGGACCAGACCTCCTCCCCCCCACCCCACCCCCGCGTTGCCTGCCGCCTGCTCCCTATTCCTCCCCTCCCCCTTCCTTTCCACCCTCGCCTTATTCCCTATGATTTTGATTTGTATCCCTTAGTAGAAGACAAAGGCATGAACCTCACGCCATTATTTTCATTGTGCAAAGAAAACATTAGCCAAGTTAATTTGCAAAATGTATCTGCAATAATGTCACTCTTTGATATTTTATCAAGTTTTCTGTTTTCAGACCTGGTCAGAAAATGTCATAATATGATTAATAGAGAAATATATAAAGTTTAACTAAAAAGTATGGACGATATTATTACAAAGCATATAAAAACATAAATTCATCATAATGAGCATCGTTCTATCTTATAGAAACATTTTCTTGTTTTAAGACTCAGTATAGATATTACCACATCTGAGAAGACTTAAGCAAATCAGCCCAGTATTTTCTGCCTCCTCGAGTTTTTTTTTGAGTAATTGTCTGAATCTCTTCTTTGTCTCTATCAGAGTTTGCCTTATTATACTTAGCTATCTGTATGTTGCATAATATTAAGATTTCTCCCTCAACCAGTAGAATGTGGAGTTAGTAATTTTTAACTTTCATATTGACACTATTCAGTATAATACTTTGCACTTAGTAGATGCTTACTAGGTAAACATTTCTTAGGTTCTGTTGAATTAAAAATAGCCACCCCATAAAACTAGACAGCAATTCTTAGGTAAATTTATAGTCACAGATTCTTTAAGGTTCTTTAAGAGTTATCAGGTCTCCATAATTGGTACTCGCTATTAAAGGGATTATTCAATTTCTCAAATTGCTGTTTGATAATAACTTAGGAAAGTGACCTACAGAGTTAGAAGAGGAGGAAGAAGATGATAAAGAAAAAGATACCAAGGAAGATGAAAATGCCAAAGACGATGAAGATGAAGGCTAAGATGAAGTGGGGAAGATAAAGACAACTACAATAATGAATATGCTGCTGATGTTAATAATGCTAATAGTGATGAAGACGTATTTATAGCTAGAAGCTACCTTAGAGATTATCTCATTCTGCCTACTTATTTCATGAATGAAGAAATAGTGGTTGACTTACTCAAACTACAGGTGTCTTGAATGGAAAAGTATATAGCTTCTAAAACAGTAAAAGAAAAGATGCATTTCTTCGAGAAGCCCGGAAGATGAAAGTACATGAGGATTTTTTTCAAAAAAGCAGAGATCAGGCCATTTGCTAAGAATAAGATGGGAGAGGGATTTGGGGCAAAGTTGGAAGAGTCTATAGTGCCAATAAGATTAATGTTTAGAGAGTAAATAAGAAACATGAGGTTAATGGAGCAGAAATGATGGCTCTGATAGGCCCCTCTATTCCAAGGGTTGCCAAGGGTTTAATTTTGAATTCTCCTATATGCTGCAGCCAGAAAGGACATTGCTGAGACTCTATTTGCCTCCTGGGGGTCTTATACTATTTCTCCACTGGAAAAAAAAAACGACCAAGCACAAATACCAGGGAAGAAGGAAGCTGAGAGTCAGAACCAAAATGTTCATTGAAAAAAGAAAAGCTTGTCCCTCTGATCCTATTCCAGCTCTTCTTTCTCCCTCCCTTCACCCCTCTGCTTCTTCATCTCCAACTCTACCTCCACCTGAAAGAGTAATAGATAACTCTCTCACAAACACAAGCTGTCGCCAAAGTTATCCAAAATTAGCCTGGAGCAAAATGTTTTCCAACATGAAGAATCTAATGAAATTCCTGTTGTTGCCAGAGCAGTATTCCACAGAATTTAGAGATGTTGAAAGACTTCCTATTTCCATCCCATATCTACTTCTGGGAACTCAGCTTGATCAGACAGCAGGTTGACAAGCTGGAAAATGAATTATGCAAACTCCAGGAAGCACTGAAGACCTCTGCCTCTGAGTGCTCTTCTTGCCAGAACTACCATAAAACATGTCACTTGAGGATTCAACTTCCAGTGGATCTTGCTCAAGCTCAAACCACCATTAGAGAATTAGCATCCATACTCCCAACTGTGACACTACAGCCTATGGCTGTCCTTCCTCCTCTACCACCTCCACTGCGTCCACCACCTCTGCCTGTTTCACTGTGCTCAGAGTCTTTGTAACTCAAAAAAACAGATAGTACTAAAACACTTTAGGCTGTCCAGTTAAAACAAGATATGCGCATGTATATAGCTCTTAAAGATCTGCTCACTGTGAAGTTAAAAAAGACACAGAGTTCTACCCAATCACATTCAGCCTCCTGCATCCTACTTGGGTACATTAAGGTGACTGGAAGTGTAATTACTAAAAATAAGTCAGTCAAAATATTTGCTACTTTATGTTGGAAACTAGTAAAATACTTGTGTTGGGGGCGGCTAGGTGGCACAGTGAATAGAGCACCAGCCCTGGAGTCAGGAGGACCTGAGTTCAAAATCAGCCTCAGACACTTAACACAAAAACTAGCCACGGGACCTTGGGCAAGTCACTTAACCCCCTAAAAGCCCTCCAAAAAGTGAAAAAAAATAAAATAAATAAAACAAAACAAAATAAAATAAAATAAAATACTTGTGTTGGTCTTTGCATAATGTGTGGGTATTTAAAGTTGAGCACTTATATCTAATTCAATTCATGGTCTCCCATGTCAAGAATGTTGAACAATATCACAATAGTCTAAATACATATTTTAAAAATATTTTTATTTCATTAAATACTTTCCAATTACATGTAAAAGAAAAGAAGCATGAATATTGTTCAGCAGCAACAAGAAAAAGGACCTAAAGAAAGTTAGACCAAGTCAATTGGTCAGATTTGCAATTCTACTGGTCTAGTACATAGCTTTAATAGCAGCGCCTCAAAAAATCACAGGTTTAAAGCTGAAAGGTAAGACGTTTTAAAATATGAGTAATGTAAGAAATTATTTTTTCAGACAATTTAGATATAGAATGAGAAATTTCTTTTGTCCATATTTTTATTTGCATAATGGGATTTCCAAGTTTCCATGGCTTTTCTATCTTTTTTTTTCCTCGTGGAAGTATTATTTATTTATTTTAAAACTTTTAAGTAACATTTATTTTTAAAGTAATCATTCTTTGCCAATAACCCCATTTAAATAACCCAATATCAGAAAAAAAAGAAATAATTGAATAAACCAAAAATGAACTCCAAAAGTATGGCAGAAAAGGTTGGATTTATACCAGGATGGCAAGGTTAGTTTAGCATAAGGAAAACTATAAATATAATGAAATATCTCAAAATATGAATAAGGAAAATATGTTATTATGTTGGTACATACTGAAAAGATTTTTGAGAAAATGCAACATTTATTTCTATTAAAAACTCCAGAAGACATAGAAATAAATAGAATTTTCCTCAGTCTTATGCCAATCAAATTCTTAAAAGAATAATTTAGAGTTAGAAAAAATAATAACAAAATTCATATGGAGGGAAAAAAAGACCAAGAATATCAAGGGCAAATGGGGAAAAAAGTAGATGGCAAGGGGATTTTTTAGTGTGACATCTCAAGCTGTACTAGATAGCAATAATCAGCAAAATGACTTGCTAATATCTAAAAGAGAAATGTTGATCCATGAAACAGCATAGGTACACATTTAGAAGCAACAAACTTAGTAGTATATTGTTTGATAAACCTAAAGATTTTAATTACTTGGAAAAGTATGATATAACAGCCAAAAAGACTAAGTTGACCTTAACATTAATAGAGATACTGCATGCAGAATACAGGTGGAATTCATGCTTTTATGCTATCTCTTGATTATAATCCACCCAGAGTTTAGGCACCTAGGTGTATCAATAATGAGATATTCACAACACCCATGATGGTTATGAATATGTTGGTGTAGTTTTGGATCACAAAATGTAGCAAACTCTCCACATGGAAGGCAGCACCAAGGTCTTTATTCAGAAACCATAACACTGAG
>JAQQSW010002941.1:0-14816 GCA_028646575.1 Pseudocheirus occidentalis
AGTCAGGTTGTTGACTCTCTTTTCATGGTTTTCTTGCATCATTATCATTTCTCTTTCCAGTTTTTCCTCCACTTCTCTTATTTGGTTTTCAAAGTCCTTTTTCAGTTGATTTTTAGCTTCTAGGCATTCTTCAATTGTCTTGGAAACGTTTGGTGTGGGGAGTTCTGACTGGGTTGTCTTCCGTCTTCCTCCTGTTCTATGCTTTGATCCTTTTTGTCCACAAAAAAAGGATTCTAGAGTTTTATTGCTGTTCTTATTTTGCTTCCTTTTCCTCATGTTGGCCAGCCAGTTAATTGGTTGGGTTTTTTTTTTTTTAGCTCTGTGAAACTCTGCTTCCAGGGGGGAAAGCTCTCTTCCAAATTGCTGGGGTTTTCCCACCTGCCGCAGCTATTAGGAGGATGTTGCAAGTGCCCCCAGCTTTGGCTTGCTGAAAGCACAGCCCTGGACCACCACCCAAGGCCACGATCTGTATCCAGGCTGCTCAATGCAAGAGCACTTGGCCCTGATCATTCGATTCAGCCCCCCTGCTGAGTCTGCAGGCCAGGGGCTCTGAAGCAGCCCACTGGGGGCTGCCGCTTGTTCCAGCAGTTCCCCTCCCTCACTGCTTCCTTGCTCCAGGGGCAGATTGGCCAAACTGCAGCTTGGGAGGATCGGTTCCTTCTGACCGCCCTGGGGCCTAGCCTGGCCATGGCTGCGGTTTTGGGCTGGGATGATCTCTGCTCTGGTATGAGCTGCCCATCTCCCTGCCTTGGCAGATGTGGAGGTGCTGGAGGCTGTAGATCCTCTCCTTTGAAGACTGGCTGTGGCGTGGCTCTGCTCAGCTCAGCCCGGCTCCTTCCCACCACCCCAGACCTGGCCGTGGTCTCAGCTCCAGGCTGGGCCAGCCTCCCTTCCCGGCTGCCGTGATGAACCCCTGCTGCCGAGCTGCCTTCAGTGAGAGATGCGTTTTCTGTATTTTTGTGAGTCTGAGAGTCCTAGACTTTGTCTGGGCTCATATTTTATGGGTGTTTAGGGTGGCGGTGTGGAAGCTGCGGGACCTTGCTGCTTCTACGCCACCATCTTGGCTCTGCCCCCCAGCAGTTTATGGTTTTATGGTTGTTCTTTTCAGGTCATTGCTTTGTTGTATTCCTTGTTTAGCTTCTCTTTCTATCTTCTCTATAGTCATTATATTCATAATTTCTTGCAAATTACATGCAGTGGAGTGATATGCTTTTATGTTTATCCATCACAATTTTTTTTAGCTATTCCTGAGTTGACACACTTTTCCTTTGCTTCTGATTCTTTAGTGCTACGAACATTGTCTACAATGTATTACATCAGGCACTGCTAGGCTCTAGACAAAGAATGACCAAAAAACAAAGTTGCTGTCTTCAAAGCACTTACATTCTACATAGGCAGAGACAATGTGCTGTGTACACATACGAGTGCATACAAAATTAATATATTTAAATAAATGTGTCCAGCACTCCTAAGGAATTTCAGTGCTGTGATATTGAATCAGAGGGGAACTAAAGTTAGAGAGGTGGTAGAAGTACAATAGAAAAGGCATGAAATTTGGGCTCAAACTATAAGGTATAATTCTTGCCTCTGCAAGACTTTGTCACTTTATATATATAATCATTTCACTTCTATACGATTCACTTTCCTCAGTATAAGAAATAGAGAGTTGAACTAGATAGCTTTCATCATTCCTTTCAACCCTAATTCGACACTGGAATCCAAGGTACATAGGAATCAGATGAACAAATTGTCTATCAAGATATACTCCTATCTTTTCCAACGTAAGTTTGACTTTCGTTTTTCTAACTAGCAGCTCAGATCTTTCAACTTTGTTTTCCTTCAGTCTTTCAAGAGTTGGAGAACAATGTAGACCAGGGACAGAGATAAATAATTGTTTAACAATCTGAGTGAGCTTCTCATATTCCACAGGCATTTTAAAATGAAGAAATGATGATGATGCAAAAGACAGTAAACATGTTTGATTAGTCTTGGTTATTGTTAAAAATGTAAGTGGTATTTTATAAAATGCTTCCTACACATTATCCTCATTGGATCCTCCCAATAACCCTGTGTGGTAGGGACTATTGGAATCATGGTATTGTAAAATTGCTATCCCCATCTCACAAATGAAAATACTGAAGCCTGGAAAAATTAAGTGATTTACTCATGGTCACACAGTTAGTATATAATGGTGCTCTTTCCAACAATACTAATCTTGTAATTCTTAAATTTGAAGATCTTTTCTCAGTCATCATTATTGACCTCTTGACTGCATTTGACAGTATTGATTAATTGGATACTCTTTTCTCTGTTTTCATTTTTTTCATGACACTAATCTTTTCCTGATTTTCCTCTTGCCTGTCCTTCCACACTATAGTCTTCCTTGCTGGCTCATTGTCCACAGCACCTCCCTTACAGACTGTGGGTGTTTCACAAGGTTCTGTTCTGGATCCTCTTCTATTTTACCTCCAACATTCTCTTGGTGACATTATCAGCTCTCATGGGTTTATATCTATGCAAATGACTTATAGCTCAGCAGATTTTTCACCAGGCTCACCTTGGGGTTTCAATCCCACATCATCAACTCCTTATTAGACATTTCAGACTATATGCCCCTGAGACTTTTTTAAGTCAACAAATCAGACAAAGTCAACAAAAACAGACTTCATCTAACTCCCCAACCCACTCCTTTACCAAGCTTTCCTGTTTCTGCTGAAGGCATCACCATTCTTCCAATCTCTCAGGTTTGTAACCTTGGCATCATCCTCAACTCTGTATTCTCTTTCATCCAATGTTTCTGATCAGTTCTTAAATCTTGTCATTACTCCTTCCATGATATCTTTTAATCTGAATCCTTTCCTCTATTCATAGAATAATCAACTGAATTGAGGCCCTCATAACCTCTTGCTCAGATTATAGCAATGCCTATAATTTGGTTTTGATGCCTCAAGTCTCTCCCTCAAATTTGTTCTAATTCATCTTCCAAATTACTGCAAAAGTGATTTTCCTTAAGTAAAGATCTGATTAATATTCAATAGACTCCAGTAGTTCCCTGTAGAATAAAACAGAGACTCCTATTTGACTTTTAAAGCCTTCAAAACCTGGGTCCGACCTTTCTAAATTCATTTTCCCCTACTTTCCTCCCCTTCCTTCTATAATCTAGCCAAACTGGCCTCCTCTCTCTTCCTTCAATCACCATCTCCCATCTCTCCATTCTTCATGCTTGGAATATCCTGCTTCCTCATCTTGTCCTCAAAGAATTCTCCTCTTCCTTCAAGACTCAGTTCAAGCACTACCTTGTATATGAAACCTTTGCTGATATTCCCTGACAACTCCCAAGCTCTGAATGTTCTCACTCCCTAAATGCCTTGTATTTTGATAACTTGCATTTAGTTTGTATCTGTTCTGCATATATTTCTTTTTTTAAATAGTACTTTATTTTTCCGATTACATGTTAAGATAATTGTGAACATTCATTTTGAAAAATTGTTCTATGGGGGGTAGGGGAAAGATGTGGAGAAAAATTGTAACTCAAAATCTTGTGGAAATGAGTGATGTAAAGAAGAAAATAAATAAATAAATTCAGAGTGAAAAAATATTATTCTAAATTTTCTCCCTTTCTCCCCTCCTCCTCTCCCTAAGACAGTACGCAAGACTATATATATATATGTATATATATGTATGTATGTATATATGTATGTATGTATACATATATGTATAAAATGTGCAATCATGTAAAACACATTTCCATAGTAGTCATGTTGTGAAAGAAGAAACAGATCAGAAGAAAACAGCAAAGAAAGTGAAAATTGTTTGCACTTAGATCTATCAGTTCTTTCTCTGGATGTAGATAGCATTTTCCACCACGATTCCTTTGGAACTGTCTTGGATCATTGTATTACTGAGAAGAGTTAAGTCATGCATAGTTGATCATCACACACACAGTGTTTTTGCACATGTTTCTGAATGTACACGCTGTCTTCTTTGAGAGAATGCAAGCTCAAGAGATTGTTTCCTTTTTTGTCTCTATGTGCTCATTGCCTGACACATAGTAGGCACTTCATAAATGGTTGCTGATTGATTGGAGTTAGGTTTTGAATCCACATTTGGTGACTTTAATTCCAGTGTCCTTTTCACTGCCCTACTGTCTCCCTAATAAAAACACTAAAGATGCTGGATTTTGGCACTGGGAAATGCTTTTGGTTACATTTCTCTGTTGTACTTGTACTTTTCCCTACCTCTCTACCTGTTCCTTGGAATGCATTGTCCATTATTCTGTAAGAGAGCCCTCTAGTTCTGTGCTGACTTTAATAAGGCAAGCTGTGTGCA
Source organism: Pseudocheirus occidentalis (assembly GCA_028646575.1). Taxonomy (NCBI): domain Eukaryota; kingdom Metazoa; phylum Chordata; class Mammalia; order Diprotodontia; family Pseudocheiridae; genus Pseudocheirus; species Pseudocheirus occidentalis. Next base: position 4,330 of record JAQQSW010002941.1, read on the forward strand.
TGCAAAGCAGAAATTCCTGCCTGGATTGTGTGTAGAGGGCTAAAAAACATGGGGTAACTATTGCTGTCTTTAAGATGCTTCACAGTTTAGGGGCTCAGTCTGCATTGGTGAGGGCCAGACCCCTCCAGATCACACTTTCTTGGGGAGACATAGGGTTACTACTTTTAAATGGGAAAGAAAACAATGCATCCTATACTTACATACATTCTGTCGTAGCATTAATGGGGTATAAACCAGCATATTACATAAATAATTAAGTTTCCTTAGGGTAAAGATCAGCAAATATTTATTGTGTGCTTGCTGCAGAAAATGTTTTAAATGTTAAATACCCATATAGCTTGTTTTCAGTGGATGACTTAAAGAATTCAGATAGAGAGAGCTCAATGTTTGTTTATTTGTTTTTTCGATTCCTGTTCACCTTGATAATATTTAGTAGAGATAAAATTCCAGTAGTATTTGCCTCACACCTTATTGCTTTATCTTTAGTTGTGTTGGTTTTAAAAGTGATAAACCTAACTGCTTTCCAGGTAGTTGACCTGGGTTCAATTCCTAGCCAAAGCGCTTGTTAAGGAAGGCAGCATGGTATCCTGGATAGGATCAGAGACTTGGAACTGGAAAGACCTGCCTGAGATACTGGCTGCATGACCCCAGGCAAGTCTCATTAGTGCCATGTGGCTTGATTTCCTCATCTGAAAAGTGAAGAGAATGCACTCTGTGGCCTCTAAGCTTCCAGCTAACTCTAAAATCTATGCTCCCATAGCTACTAGAATCCCTTTAATTATTTCTGAAAAATATTAGGTGGTATAAATTCATCAGATATTTGGTTATGGTTTTTCACTAGGAGTTGGAAAGGTACAAGTGACTGATAGACAAAGATAACTTTAAAAATAGCAGCACAGTTATTACCTTTAAGGTAAGAAACCAAATAGCTTTCAAGTGTTGAAAAGGGGAAATGGCATTAAAAGCCTATGAGCCAAGTCACAGCCAAAATCATGTGTAATTTCTAATTGTTCTCTACCTGCCCTTTTCTAAGGAATAAAATAAAAATTCTCCAGATCATCACTTTCAATCTTCACCAGACTGAATTTCATCTTCAGACAAAGCTTCTCCACTCTTGTACTAGGCCTTTCTAATCCTATTTTTTATAGGAAGCATTGAAGCTATCCACTTATATATAGGAATCTTTCATTCAAAACGTCTTCAAATCCTCTGACATGGGACTTCCTAATGGGTGAAACTGCTCTATGAAAATGTTGCTTTAGTACTTTGGAAATGAAAGCCTCTTGGGGAAATTCTCTGTGAGTCTAGGTATGTAGCATATTAATTCAACAGTAAAGTATTTAGGGAGTCAATGCGGTATAATAGAGAGTCTACCATGGAGACTTGAATTCATATCTTGTCTTTGACATATACTGATTGTACGGCCCTAGACAAATCACTTTACCTCTAAGTGCCCCAAGCAACTCTCTAAAACTATAAATTGTAGAACAGGTGCCCATTTGCATTGGTAAAGGGAATTTCTTCATTGGCAATTCTATGTATTAATACAATTGGAGGTTTGGTAAAAAAAAAAAGTCTTTTTCCTCCCCAACACATATTTTAAAGTGAATTATCACAGTTTATAAAAACAAAGTTGTAATTGACTTTTAAAAGTTTATTAGTCCAGGATGAGAAAGAATTTGATATAGAAGGCCTGTCAGGAAGTCAGGAAGACCTTGTTTCAAGTCCTAATATCCAGCCATGTGTACTAGCAATGTGACATTGGTTAAGTCACTGAAACTCTTAGTTCTTCACACAGATAACTCTCTGAGACTACAGGTTACAAGTGGAATAAAGGTGAGTACCAAGGTTATATGCCCTATAGGAGTTGACATTCACCTTGTTACTTTACCAGAATCTGCACAGATACTTTGGGTTTCAACTTAGCTATGGGATTCACTCTTCTTCTTCATTTCCTTCTTACCTTTCTCTGGTCTTCTGAAACTCCTTTGACTCAGAACTGGCTATGTTCCAAAGCAATGGCCTTGGCATCTATGATGGCATTAAGGCTATCATTCCATTGATGATGAAGAACAATACCCAGTCCTCTGGAGATTGATATAATTTAGTCACCTGTCATCTGGATTGGCGGAATGGTTTAGCCTTGGCAGACATTAAAGGTTATTGGGTAGAAAAGTCAATGTATACATATCTCAAGTATAAATACCCAATATTCAGCATTTTTTGCTGCAAATATCCAGTTGGGCAGGGATATAAGCAAAAACCTAGCTTGCACTGCATAATCTTGCATCAAATGCTATTTTGGCTCAGGGTCTGAAAATCCACTGCGTCTACCAATGTGTAAATCATACTGTGGTTGGATTTTACATGGTCTGAGAAAAGGTAGCTAAGAAAGCAATTGATAAGAAATAGCTTTGTTGTTCTTCCCAATTTTCTTTCTAGGTCTTGTGTACTATGGTCAGGCAGCCCCAATACTGTGTCAAGATAAATAGCTGAAGGCGATAAATAATGAGTGGTTTGTCAGGCCTGGGTGTTGTGAAGAAAAATTTGGTTCGGTTTTAGCCCTGGAACAGAAATGCCTGTTAACAAAAATGCAGTGGGATCAGGACTGACAAGGTGGCTCTGAATTCCAGTAATGGGGAGAAAGCTTAAGTTGCAAACGATACTGAAGATCTTAACTTTCTTTCATGAGACCTGAATATTAGCCAAAAAGCTTCTGTGTTCTCTTCATAGTTCATAGTTAGAAAGTGACAGTGGTTTCTCAAGGAGCAGAAGAGCTAAAGGTTGGGACTCTTTCTTAGAGGACCTGAAGACTTACCCACAGGTGTGTCAAAAGGAAAAGACTAGTAAGTATTGGGAAAGGGAGGATTAAATGTTTGATAGGGAGGGAAGTTTTGGTAAAGAGCAGGTGCATCATGTTTTCTTGTTTCAATTCAACTAACCTTTGCTATGTGCCAAGTATATGGGATTATAGATTTAGAGCTGGAAGAGACTTGATAAACCATCTAGTTTACAGAATTGGCTTCTCTTGTTGACTGAATCTATGACCTCAGGTCACTTAGGGACATTTCCTTTTCTTGTGAAAAGTTTTTAGTGTTCACATGGAAAGTAATGTTTAGGGCATCTAGTTTCTCATGTATCTTTAAGCACTAGATCAGGTGATAGTCTCAAAGAAGCTGCTTGGATAGTTGTTCTTATTTTTTTTAGCCTCCAGTGCTGTAGTGGACAAGTATAAATGTGGCTTTAAGTCTTGCTCATTGAACTTGAAAGAAAATTATTTTTGCCAGATTTAAAAGGCTCTTCTACACTTCTATTGAAATGTGGTTCATTTTCTGTATTGTTTCATGCCTTATGAAGCAGGAAAACTGCATCATTAAAACAAACAAAGAAACAAAAATGACCTAGAAAGTTATTCTTAATAAGAAAGCACCAGGGCATGGGCAGCACAACCTACTATAAACTATATGTATGAAATAGATAGGTGTGCCAAGGTCTGAAAATAATCAGTGCTCCCTAATTGAGGTATGGCTTAGTGTGCTATTTATTTAATTAGGACAGGAGGCTCAAAACTAGCTTCTTCTAATTCATTTATTAGGCAGGGCCCTTATAATGAGGGTTACTGAACTACCTTTGTATTTATATTTCTATGTCTTTGTATTTATAAATATGGATGTATAGAATTGCCTGGATCTATCAGTATCTCCTCCTCATCTTCCTCCTCCTCCTCCTCCTCCTCCTCCTTCTCCTCCTCCTCCTTCTCTCTCTCTGCTGCAACATCTTTGATATAAGGAATTACACTAAGAAAATAGTCTTAAAGAACTGTCCTGGGATACTGAGAAATTAAATGATTTGTCCAGGATCTGTGGGCACACGATTCCTGCTACTTAGAAAGCTAAGTGGTATAGGGGATAGAGCACTGGACCTGGAATGGAGACCTGAGTTCAAATCCAGCCTCAGACGTGCACTAGTTATATGACCCTGGGCAGATCACTTAACCTCTGTTTGCTTGAGTTTCTTCAACTATAAATTAGGGTTGATAATAATAGTACCTACCCCCTAGGGTTGTAATGAGTATAAAATTGGGTAATAGTTGTAAAAATACTTAGTACAGTGCCTGGTACATAGCACTTAATAAGCATTTCTTCTCTTCCTCTCAAAGAACTGTGAAGACTAAATAGGGAAGAAGAGACATAAATACTCAAGAAACAGTTTAATACAAGAATACAAGAACAGTCATATGGCAGTACATAAAAGATATGCAGGAATTTGTCTTCTAGCTTTAAAAAAGGGGCATTTTCAAAGTGTTTCCTTTATTTAAACTTTGGGTGGGTGAGGGGAACTTACACTATTAATATTAGAAAAGAAGAAGTTACATAATATAAAATGAAAGTTTAGTGATGAGAGAATCACAGATTTAGAGATGGAAGAGACTTGAAGGTTATTCAATGCAAAGCTCCTTTTTTTCTAGTTAAAAGTTAAGTGGTGCCCAGGCTCCCAAAGGTAGTAAGACAGTGGAGGGAGTATTTGATGCTTGGTCCTTTGACTCTTCATATAGCCTTCTTTCTATTGTATCCCACTGCCTCCCTGATATTTAATTATTTCCATATTTAGTTATTGTGAATAGTATTTTTGAGATTATAAGAAGAAAAATTTCAATCTTAGCACTAGGAGGGACTTTAGGAACCATCTAGGGCAGCTAGGTAGTGAAGTTGATAGAGTTTTGACTTGGATTCAGCAAAACCTGGGTTTAAATACTGCTTCAGCTATGTGTTAGTCATGTGATGTGATCTTGGAAAAATCATTTAACCTCTTCAGCCTCAGTTTCCTCATTTATAAAATGGAAATAATGATAGTGCCATCTTCACAGGATTATTGTGAAAATACAAGGCAAATCTGCCAAGTGCTTTGCAAACCTTAGAATGCTGTCAATATATCATCATCATCATTATCATCGTTGTCATCGTCATCATCACCCAATCCCCATTTGAAAGTATGAATGTCTTTTGACATATCCAACTAGTCTTCGTCTTTCCCTTCATGACCTTCAGTGATGGGAATGCTTTATTTTAAAATGTATCCTTGTAGTTATAAGTATCATATTTGTTTCATAAAAGGAGTTTGGTAGGATCCTTTCTTTGCCTATTATTATGAATAATTTATTTAATATTGAAATTAGTTGATCTTTAAATGTTTGATAGAATTCACTTATAAATCTGTCTGGTCCTGGTGCTTTTTTTCCCTTAGACAACTCATTTATGGTCTTAATTTTTAGTCTATTTTGATATTCTATTTCTTCTTCTGTTAATCTAGGCAAAGTAATTTGCATGATGACTTTATTATATATTTAAAAGGAATAGCAAGTTGTACATAATAGATTTGAAGTTTCATATGCAATCATTTAAAAAAATTATACTATGTGGTAGAAATGTCTTATTCCATAAATTAAAAATAAAATAATTTTTTTAAAGTGGATTTTTGCATTGTTTGATAGTTTTTAATCTCTACTTCCATATGCCATTTTCCCACTGATCTTCCTTGTGGGACCAAGTATGACAGATTTAAGTCTCCCCTCTTCAGATCTTTGAAGGCTGCTTATTATGTTTCCCTTAAGTAATAGGACTAATAATTAATTATTGTAGCAACTCACATTTGCACACAGTTTTAAGATTTACAATATTTTAGGCCATCTTTTCCTGAGGTTAAACATCCCTGGTTCCTTCAATCTAAGTACTTTATGACACAGTTTCATATCTCATTAACTATTCTAGTCACCTTTGAAAAACTGGAAACTTTTAAATGTCCTTCCTACAATGTGCTAGCCTGAACTTAACACAGTGCTATAAATGTGGTCTGGTCTGACTAAGGAAAAGTATATCAAGATGACTGTCACCTTTGTTGTTCTGGACTCTAGACTTCATTCTCCCAAAGTAGCTTTGAGCTTCTGCTCATGCCCCACCCATCTGGGTGTCAACACTGTGATGAAGAAGGAGAAAGACTAAGCTTCTTTTTTTCTTTTTTTTAGGTCCAAATCAAAATTAGAAGAAGAATCTAAAGGAAAAGGGAAATGCCTTGTTTAACAACAAACTTCACTGGAAGTCATAATGAGTCATAAAAAGTCTATACTTAAGTCATGTTACATTGTAGTTATACTGAACTTGGAATCAGGAAGACCTGAGATTCATTTCTTCCTTTGGCACTTGAGTAGCTCGTAAGTTATCTAATCTCTTTGAATCTAGGTTACATTATTTGAACAATGATGAGTTTGAACCATAAGGTATCCAAAATACTTTCCAGCTCCAAATCTATGATCCAATGTACATTTTAAACTTGATTTCAGAGGCAAATTTTAGGTCAGTCACAAGTAAGTTTTTGTGAAATGACCTGGTTTCTTCACCTTCATGACACTTGGCATCTCTTAGAGTAACTGTTTGGTTCATCCTTTTTTTCTTTCTCTTTCAATGTAATTAACATCACTTTTTGTTTGGGGTATGCCCTAGTTCCCCTTAAGTACATTGATAAGACCCTGGGGATTCCCATAGCCAGATTTCACATTCACTGTCTTAGGAGTTTGAAAAGATAATCAAGAAATTTGCCTATCATTTATGATAGCTTTGAAAAAGACACCAAAAAACCTTTCATTTAAGGATAAAGTAGAAAGAGTAAGAAGACAGGTTCAAATTACAGCTTCATGAGACTTATGAGTCATGTAACAAATAAAATGGAAGACTGGAAATTTTCTCTGATCCTCAAAACCTCTCAAACCCCTCCAAAAAAGGAATTATAGGCAAAAATAAATCAATTTCTTTTGTCTCCATTTTATAGGATATCAAGAACTTCAATGAGGTATAACCAATGAGTAGCAGAGAAGTTTGGTCCATAAACTCTAAAGTGCACACTCAGCATCCCTTCCCCAACCACTCACCACTTGTGACTGCACAAGCCATGTCAGGGCTTAGCATAACAAAACTCTACTACTTTCTTCTCTTAGTGTAATAGAAAACCAAAATACAGAAGCAACTGTGGTTGGGGCTACAGTGCTCTGTGCTTCAGTTCTCAGGTACAGAATTGAAGAACAGAGGTAATTATGACAGGATCTAGTATGCTCCTGACTGAAGCAAAGGTTCCAATATCCATCTGGGGGCAGTTCTGTCCCCCAAAAAGTCACTTGAGGCAGAGACTGAGGCTGATAAAACATGAATTGCCCAGCTTAGTACAAGACTTACATGGCTTTGAGGTCTAGTCCTCTAGGGAAAGTGGGCTGGTCAAAGGGGAAGGAGTCAGAAAGTGAATAATAGGAAAATGTAAGGAAAAGGACTGAAACTGGCAAAGATCTCAAAAAGAAGGAAACTTAGTTAATATCCTTGAGCATAACCAGATAAACCAAAATGTAAGCTATTAATAACATGAGGGAATATGGCCCCCCAGAGAAAGTAAATGGTCTAGGCATTTGTGAATAAATATTGTAAGACAAAGAAAAATGAACCAATACCTGATGAAGCAAAGGACTTTTTGGATTCACAAGAGATCATTGAACTGCACCAGAATGTTCCTGGATTGTTTAAAAGAGAAATGAGAATCATTAAAATAGAATTTATGGTCTGCATGACAGAAATAATTAGCAGAATAGAAAAAGTTGAATCCACAATGTTATGTCTCACCAGGGAAACCAAAAAGAGAATAACTGTTTGAGAATGCAAATTCACAAAAGTGAGGGACAATCTGAAAGAATAGAAGCAAAAAGCAATAATGTAAGAAGAAAGCATGATTTCCATGCAAACAAAACATAATGATTTTGAAGGTGAAGAAGAAAAGACAAATTAAACATCGTCTCCCAGAATTACATAAGTAAAAAAACAAACTGAAGATAGTGAAAGAAATAATACCAAAAAAACTTCAAATGGAAAGAATACAAATATTGCTTCCAGAAAACTCTATCCTACAAACTTCAAGATACATACTGTTTAAATTTAACAGTTGCAATGACAAAGAACAAATTCTGCAAGTGACTAGGAGAAAGATCCTTAAATATAAAGAAAAGGAAATTTCAGCTACACTTGACTACTCAGCACACACTTGAAACTGCAGGAAGAAATGGATAGTGTGTTCTCAAAAGCAAAGGAGATCAAGATGTATCCCAAGATGATATGCCCAAATTGAACTGTTAAAGGAAAAAGTGGGAAATTAAATAGAAAGATGTATTTGAATCATTCTTAGGAACAAAACCAGATCTGAACAAATACTTTGCTTTTCAAATCACAGCTTTGTTACTTACTGCCAATGTGACCCTGGATTAAGTACCTTAGCCTCTCTGGTCCTAAGCTTCACCACCTATAACATGAAGTAGTTGGACTAGATACTCTTTTAATGTGTTTTCTTAAGCCTATTATCCCCAAACCAAGCCAGCTACATCTTTTGGGGGCTCTAGGGGTATGTTTGAGGGATTGGGATATTTCTTCTTTAATGTACCAACTGGCTTGAGCCTTAATCTAAAGGTATTCCTCGCCACTACTAGACATGATGGTTATCTCCCAGTTCTACTTGGACAATGAACACCAGTTAGGTTTCACAAAGGGATATTTACTTTGAAGATAGAGCTAGAATAGAAATACAAGCATTCTTTCTAACACATGGGGGATGTCACTTATTAATTTTCTTTTTTGGAGAGTGGGATCAGACAGCTCAGTTTCTACATTGTATCTGTCCCACCAAGTTTACATATAAATATGACATCACTGTTAGGTAAGTTCTTCTTTAAGCTATTGCTGGGCTGGCTATCAAAAGTCATTCCTTGCTGGAGTATTGGTGACAGGATCACTACATGACCTGGCATAGACTCAACTCCTAGGCTCCTGAATCTAGTATGGCTTGCTCTCCTAACCCTTCAAAACTCACTAAGTTATAGGTTCCAGTTTCCTTCACCTAATATGAAGGAACAAATACTGAGGCAAAAATTGAGACATATATTCATGGGGCTACATGGTGACCGTGGATGGAGAGGGCTCAAGGTGTCTCCTCTTATAGTACTGTCTCTCATGAGATGCCCTCAAGAAGTCACATGAAAAAGAGAGTGCAAACCAGAGGGATCAGTTGAAGAAAAGGAGTCTAACCAGGACAAGAGGCTGACTAATTCCTTTCAAAGACAGGTTTGAGTTTTGCAACTATATTCATTCAAAGTGGTTGCTCTTCATCACACAACTAGTAGATTTAAACCAGTTATAGAATTACTGGTAATGGTAATTAATTTAAATTTGAAGTCCCCTTTTTATTATGTCAAGTAAGCAGGTACTTAGCCCTTAGTCAAGTGTGTGAAAGAGGCAAAGAATGTGAACTCTGTCTCCAGTTGAGTGAAATCTTCAGTTATCACCCTGTATTCTATTTGGCCCTGTCAGTTTTCCTCCCTTCTTCTTACTATGGGGAGAACGTCTTCATTAGAAGACTCTTCATTTAACCTTGTTCTGTTCTCCTCACACACATCCTCCTGGAAGTTGTTGGAGCAACTCTGCCCAGCCTGTGAAAAAGCTGCATGCATATTCCTTCTGCTAGTTTTCACTTCTTTTTGGTTACATGAACAGTAGCTTGTTCTTCTACCACCTGAGACCCTCCAGTTTGCTTTTCTGAATGCACAGAAGAATCCTCAGGCAAACCAGCTATCTCCCTTGCCATCCTAGTGTTTTCCTCTAGCAGCTTATCTCTATTTTTACACATAAGATGATAGCTTGTTAGCAAGACTCAGCCTCTCCTGCATATTCCTGTCAGTTCTTTGCCTGGTTCTATGGCTATTCCTTGCAAACATCTTTCCAAATATCTGGGTTCTCCCTTCTGTAGCCTCGGTTCCCAGTTTTCACAGGGTCCTATGCTTTTGGCCCATTCGCTTGTTGGAGAGGAATAAGGTAAATCCCATCCTGGGATAGCCATTTCTCTTTCTAAAGCCCTCCTGCTTCCAAGTAGAGGCCTGACATTTTGTGATCCCATCCTCATCGCCAAATGTAACAATAATGTAATATTCACAACACCCATGATAGTTATGAATATGCTGGTATAGTTGTTAATCACAAAATGTAGCAGACTCTCCACATGGAGGGCAGAACCAAAGCCTTTATTCAAATACTAGAAAACTGAGTCCCAGAACCAAAAAGAAGAGTCCCAGAACCAGAAAGCCAAAGTCATTACAGTAGTCATAAAGTTGATACACTTGGTTAATGCAATGAACACCCACATTCCCAAGCCTTCACAAAAGAACAGGCTCCCTCAAGCAGGGATCCTTTTCTTTCACTCACAGTAGCTCATCAGCCTGGTTCTTGGAAGTTCTCAGCAAAAGTTCCCAGAAGGAGGGTCTTGACAAAAGTTACACCCTCCAGGTGCTCACTGAGAGAAAATCTCTCTCTGCTCCACCAGGAACTCCCCAGGAGAAAAATTCTGCTTCTGCCTCTCTGGGGTTTTTCATATATATATATATATATATATATATATATATATATATATATATA
>JAQQSW010002942.1:0-14816 GCA_028646575.1 Pseudocheirus occidentalis
AAATCACTAGTGATTCGTGAAATGCAAATCAAAACAACATTGAGGTACCACATCTCACCAGTCAAATTGGCTAAAATGACAAAACAGGAAAATGACAAGTGCTGGAGAGGATGTGGAAAAATTGGAACTCTAATGCATTGCATTGTTGGTGGAGCTGTGAACTAATAGAACCATTCTGGAGGACAATCTGGAACTATGCTCAAAGGGCTATAAATAATTGCATATCCTTTGACCCAGTAATACCACTTTTGGGGTTGTATCCCAAAGAGATCATAGAAGTGGGAAAAGGTTCCATATGTACAAAAATATTTATCGCAGCTCTCTTTGTGGTGGCAAAAAACTGGAAATTTAAGGGATGCCCATTAACTGGGCAATGGCTGAACAAGTTATGGTATATAAATATGATGGAATACTATTGTGGTATAAGAAATGGGAAGGATATGGACTTCATAATTACCTGGAGAGGCTTATATGAATTGATGCTAAGTGAGAAGAGCAGAACCAGGAAAAATTTGTACACAGTCACAGACACATCATATGTGTGACAACCAACTTTGAAAAACTGGACTCTTCTCAGCAACACACAGTTAAAAGACAACTCTACAAGTCTCAGGATGGAAGGAGATGTCTACATTCAGAGAAAGATCCAGAAAGACCAGAGTTTAAATGGAGACTGAAGCAATGCATGCTATCATTCTTTTCTATGTTCGGTTTTTGGTTTCTCTTTTCTCATTGTTCACTCCATTGGCTACAACACCTATACAACCAGACTACTGTATAATGTGAAAAAGTTTGCAGATCCTATACATGATTGTATGCCACCATGGTGGGGGTGGGAGGCGGAGAGGAGGGGAGAAAAATCTGAGACTCAAGTGATTCTGGAACTGAATCTTGTAAACTAAAAGTAAACAAACAAGTCAATAAAAAAAAAAATAAAACAAAAAAACCCCAAAACATTTACTAGCTGTACTGCTCTGGTGAAGGCACTGAGCCTCTCGTGGCCTGTTTTCTCATCTGAAAAATGGTGATAATAACAACATCTACCCTACAGGGTTGGGGTGAAGATACAACTTTGCAAAGTAGTTTTTGGGCAGCTAAGTGTCAACAGCTAAGGAGACGGATCTTCCTGAGTTCAAATCTGAACTCAGACACTTATTAGCTATGTGACCCTAGGCAAGTCACCTATCTCAGTGTATCTCAGTTCTTCATCTATAAAATGAGCTGGAGAAGGAAATATCAAACCACTCCAGTATCTTTTCCAGGAAAACCGCAAATGAGGTCATAAATAGTCAGATATGACTGAAATGACTGAACAACACTTTGCAAACAATGTGGTATACAGATGTTAGTAGTACTGTTATTCTTACTGTTATTATTACTACTACTATTACTACAAAATAGATTAGAAGAGAGGAAGGTGTAACAGTTGGGGGGGGGGGGAGAGTTCAGGAAGGTTCCCATACGAAGTGGTGCTTGAGCTGAGTCCAACAAGGGGAGGTAAGGAATTCATTACAGGCATGAGGTAGAATCATAAGGGCAGGAGGTGAGACACAGGGTGACCTCCATGAAGAACATTCACCATACATTATATATGTGAATGAAAGCAATGGTAATAAGGTTAGAAAGGTGGGTTGAGGAAAGGCTGTGAAGGCCTTTAAATATCAAACAAGAGTGAATATCTGATACTAGAAGTAACAGGGAGCCAGTGGGATCTAAGTAGGGAAAGGAATGAGTCAGATCTATGCTTTGGGAAAATTAACATAGAAATTAATATAGAGATCAATTTGGAGGCTACTGTAATAGTCTATGCCAATGGTGATGAAGACCTAAATGAGGGCAATGGCTCTGGTGGCTGAATTTAAGAAACGTGGAAGCAGAAATATTAAGACTTGGAGGTTAGAAGGATAATGGTAGCATCCACGGAAAGAAAGAAATTCAAGAGAGTTGTGCTGAGGAGGGAGAAGATAATAATTTTCAACTTTTGACATAATTGAGTTTGAGATGTCTAAGGGGTATTTATCATCATCATGGACAGCATTTACAATGTTTTGAAGATTGTAAAGCACATTACGCTCAATGCACTGTACATACCTTCTTCACAAACATCTATTTTAAAATGCCTAAGTGAGTTAAAATATTTCAAAATGTCTAAGTGAGCCTAGAGTTACACACACAGAGATCTGCAAGAAATTATGATGAGAGAGGAGAGGGATCTTGGGGTATATGAACAACTATGGGGCATAATACGTATGATGAACCAGAAAAAAAATGGCAGAAATAGATTAAACAAGTAGTAGAACCAAGAGAGAATAGTGTCACAAAAATTTGGAAATGAGAAGGATAATCAATGGTGTCAAATTCTGCAGGAGAGATCAAGAAGGACTGAAAAGGCCTCTAGATTTGGCAGTTTAGACATCAAACAGTAATTTCTGGAGAAAGCATCTTCAGGTATGAATTTGGAAGCCAAATTTAAATCGATGGACAAATCAGTTGGAGTAGAAGCAGAAGCAAAAAGATGAGGCAATTTTTCTGAGTTTGGCTGTGAAAGGGAAGAGAGATATCATTATGACAGGTTGAGGGAATGGCAGAATCTGGCTACTTTTTAAAGGATGGAAGAAATTGTACTTTCAGTAACCAGTCAGTCAATAAACATTTATTTCACACTTACCTCATGTCAGGCACTGTGCTAAGCACTGGAATCAGGAGATAAGGAATATTTAAGAATAGGGAAAAAGAGACCGATTATCTGAAAATCTTCTGAGAATGACAGGAGTGGATGGGATGTAGAGACGTCAGGTTGGCCTTGGTGAAGAGGGGGACAATTAAGAGAAAGATGAATTGGAAGAGAAAACGAAGGGTAATATTAAGCATTTCTGATATAGAAAAGGGTATAAGAGGGAGTTCATGGCACATGGTCTTTTTTCTCAGTAATATATAGGGTAAGGTTAGCAGCTGTAAAAGGTGGAGTAGTGAGTGGCAGTATGAAAAATTCAAAAAAAGAAGGTATAGAACAGACTGTGGGGAGCGTGAGAGAGAATCACTTAAGATTGCTTTGTTGAAATGAGGTCCAGTTGAGATTAAATAACATAATTTGTAGTGGACTCTGCTAGGATATTTGTGTGACTTTCTTCAGCTCTATTCAATAATATTTAATGAGGAACAGAGGAGAACATGGTCAGAGTAAACCAAGGTAAGACTTGGCAAGGCTTATCAGGGAAAAGGATTCAGGAGAGCATACCCAAACCAGCAAATCACTGCTCTTAATATTCAGCTACTATGTAGATATCACCTAATTCTACCATTAATCTTAATTCACATGTGCAAAAAACAACACACAAAAAAATTCCAAACCAAAAGGTAGCGAAAAATGGAAAATAATTCCCATAATCTCTTGTTTACTATTTAAAAAAAAAAGACTTAAAACATTTTTAAAGTTTTTAATCAAGTGCACCAGGGTATTTTACAAAAGAACTATACTTAAAATTTCCACAGCATTTCTTCCAAATGCTCTCAATACTATCTGGAAAGAACAGTACAGTTAATCCTCAATATTTGTGTGCTTAACTTTAGCAACTTCAAGCACTTGAACAAATTTATTAACAACCACATTTTCAATTTCACATTGGCAACCACGCACATGGACTGCTATGAGCAATAAAGAAAAAAACCGAGGGGCACAATGCGCACAGCTGATACCCTACTAGGTGCTTTATTGCTTTTGTTTAACCTAATACGGTAAAGTGCATTAGTTCCTTACTTTCAATGTCTGCCTTTAAAACTCAAGTTTTGTGCTGTAATTATGTCCCTAAAAAGCTGTGCAAGTCCTTTGGGCACTAAGCATGCAAAGTCAAGTAAAGCTACTTAGTGAGAAAACAAATGTGTTAGATAAACTCATGCCAGAATGCCTGGAGCCAATGTTGGCCAAGAGTTTGGTATTAACAATTATCCACAAAAAGGAGAAAAATATTCATGGTACTTCACATACTAAGAAAAGTGAGTATTGTCTGAAATAAACTTTTTTAAATTTGTGTTAGCACAAAAGTTCACAGAATTCTAGGGAATTTACTAGCAAGGAAAAAATGTTTTGCGTATTGCTAATTTTATTTTGTGTGCTTCACCTTATGGGTGATTTCGTGGTTATTGTGTCAAGAAAAGCACATATCATAATTAATGTTTTGTTACAAAGAACTTTATGCAGAGAAGTGTATTTTCAGCAATCTTTGGCTAAAGATTATAGTTTCTGATAATCACAGGAACCTAACCCCCATTTCCTGTAAGATCAATGCATCAACATTCCCATTTTTTACTTTAGTGCTATTTCCTTGGAATATTATCCCTGTGAAAGTTGAGCACTGACTGTATATCCATGTTTTAATTTTTTAATTTAACCACCAGAAATGGAATTAAGTGGTAATAATTTTGATTTTTACAGTTGTTTTTCAATAGTTCCAGTTTATACTTCCAAACTGAAACTCTGGAGCTATAGAGTGGGAATACGTATAATGATGCATATTTTGTTTGAGGAGTAGCTTTCTCTTTGTGTTCTTCTCAGTCTATTAAAGTTCATTCAAATTCCCCAGATATCTTAGCAAATACTTAATAAAGTCAAGAGAAGCTGGAATCATAGAAATATGAACCATAAAATCATGAAATTGCAGAGTTGCAATGACCCTTAGAGATCAAGTCTAATTTCCTCATTTTATAGATTAGTCCA
This sequence comes from Pseudocheirus occidentalis, assembly GCA_028646575.1. Classification (NCBI taxonomy): domain Eukaryota; kingdom Metazoa; phylum Chordata; class Mammalia; order Diprotodontia; family Pseudocheiridae; genus Pseudocheirus; species Pseudocheirus occidentalis. Next base: position 4,715 of record JAQQSW010002942.1, read on the forward strand.
ACAGAGATGAAATGATTTATTGTTGTTACATGTTGATACATGTAAATAATGACAAAATAGTTAGAAGTCAGTTCTTGCGATATTAAAACACACTGAATGTTCTTTCCTCTAATACCAATGGCTCCCAACCTTTTTGAGTATGAGGGCCTCTATTTAAAATTTTTAAAACTTCATGTGCTCTCTACGATTCTTGTTCTATTCACCAAGGAAAATGTTAAAATTCTATGAATTCAATAATTTTTAAACTGGCATTTTAATAACTTTATATAATTTTGAAAAAAAAAAAGACATTTATCTGTGATACTATTTATTCAGTCTAAAAAGGTAAGTTTGCTTATTTATGGATTCTTGGTCCCCTGGCAAAAACTTCATCCCAGTTCACAGGATGGCAAACAACTGGTCTACAATCACATTTCTTTTCATCAATGCACTCTTAAAAACCATATCATAAAAAGATTGGTATACATGTTAGGTATTAAACTTCTGCCAAACCAGATTAAAATGTAACTGGGAAATATTTAAAAATATAACACAACATAAATAATATTTGGTTTTCTAAGTCAATATGCTGCTGGTCAACAGGCATCAGTTTCTATTTGAGTTTGATACCACTGTCCTAAATGGCACAAGGAAGTTGGTCTTTTCATACAAAAATAACAGTTAACAGTATACCTTTAAGTTTTTACCTGTGTTTTTAAGAAGTTTCTGAAGAAACTATGAAATATGTATATAATGTACTGTAAGAAATGACCGATATAAGAATGCAGAAAAACTTTTTAAGATTGTATGATATAATAAAGAAAGCAGAACCAAGATAACAACAAACACAGTAACTACAATAAGATAAAGGACGGGAACACTAAAAGGGCCCAGACTCAGATTAATTGCACTGATCAATCCTGATCTTGAAGAACAGATAAACTTCTCTCCTCTTAGTCGAGAGAGGTAAATGATTTACTGTAGTACTGTCATTATAGCTTTGTTTTGCTACAAGGGAGGGTTCAATGCAGGGGGAAAATAGATTAAGAGATGACTAGTTAAAAAACAAAGATATAAATAAAGCTTTAATTTTAAATAATGTTTGACATTTCAAATAAAAAGACCCTAGTGTGGGATACAAACAGCAGCAGCAGCAGCAGCTGTCTTCTAATTTTATGGAACTGCCTTAAAGCCCACTCCCATGGTCTTGTCATGTAGTCTGCTGTAAGCACAAATTTCTTTCTCCATAATCTAGAATAACAGAGCTTCTCAAATTTCAAAAGCAAGTTTCTTACTCACATATACAACTGTCCTTATGAAAAAGAGACAGGGAAAAAAGATTCTAACAAGTCAACTCAGGTAGAAAGAGGAACTCTCTATTCTTAGCACTATTCCTTTAAAAGGGTTTTTCTTTGTTTTGTTTTTAGGAGGGAGGAAGGCAGGGTAATTGGGGTTAAGTGACTTGCCCAAGGTCACACAGCTAGTGTATGTAAAGTGTCTGACGCCAAATTTGAACTCAAGTCCTCCTGATTCCTGGGCCGATGTTCAATTCACTGCACCACCTAGCCACCCCTAAAAGATTTTTGAAATGCATCAATTTAACAGAAATGGCCCTATGTTTTTGTGTTTTAATATGCACAAGAGGCTGTGGGTTTGCTCTAACTTCAATTCAATTGCACCTCCCCCCTCCATGAATCCTTCCTAAACTACCCTTGTTGGAAACTACTTTCTAAAGCACATATTGCCTGGTGCCATTCATTTTGCTGGCACCTAATAGTACAAGAAAGTAAGTAGCTCTTCATATGTCTTTTCTAGACCTCAACAAATCCTGGGCACCACAGAGATGTGACAACTAGCAATTTTACCAACAGAAATGCTGGTCATACTCTTCTGGTTCATGTACCTCTGAATTTTATAACCTGGAAATATCTTAATACATCACAGAGTTTTACAGTTTACAAAGCACTTTCTTCAAAAGTAGTGCAAATATCACTAACTGCATTTTATAAACGAGGAATCAAGACTCAGAAGTTACACAGATTATTGACAGAGATTCCCACCAGCCAGTCCAGTGTTCTCTTTATTTACTTCATCCTTTAGTCCAATGCACAGGACATGATCTTTGGTAACAGGCAGAAAAGAGAAGTCCCCTGCACGTTCCTCAGGTTCTTTTGTATGAGCCCTGATTTGACTTTGGACCAATACATGCAAAGGGAGAAAAGGGGGAAAATTATTAGGAAGAGGTCAAGAGATAACCTGTTCAGATGAGATCATGAACTTCCTCTGAACCATTCCAGAAGATCCTTTCTGCAGATCCCAAATCTATACATGCAGTCTTCACCTCTCTCTTGAGCTCAAGTCCCACAAACATGTCAAACTCAACATGTCTAAAGTAAAACTCATTATTTTCCTTCCCAAACCCGGCCCTTTTCTCCAAGCTTCAATATTTCTACGCAGCACCTCAGCATCCTTCCAGTCACTTGGGCTCAGAATTTCAACATTTTCCTCAATTCCTTATATCCAAACAGCTGCCAAGTCTTAGCATTTTTTCCCTCCACAACATCTCTAGTATCTAATACCTCTACTCATTAGTGCCACCATCCTGGTTCAGGCCTTAAACACTATCAGCATGAATTACTACAATGCCTTTGAATCGATTTCCCTGCCTCTGATCTCTCCCTACTCCAATACATGTTCCCACACAGTTGTCAAGATGATATTTTTAAAGTATAGATCTGATCATGTCACTCCCCTACTCAATAAATTCTAGGTGAAAGAGTTCTTAACCTGGAGCTCACGAACTTAAAAAAATAAGTTTTGATAATTATATCGACTGGTTTCCTTTGTAATCCTATATACATGATTATTTTACACATTTTAAAACATCTGAAATGACCCACAGGCTTCACTGAACAGTGGCATCCATATTGCAAAAAAAGGTCCAGAACCCCTGTTATAAGATGGTTTCAAAAAACCTGGGAAGACTTAAATGAAATGATGCAGAGTTAATTAAGTAAGCAGAACCAGAAGAACAATGTACACAGTGTACACAATGTAACAGAAATACTGTATGATGATCAACTGTGAATGAATTCAGCTATACAATGAACCAAGACAATTTGGAAGGACTTATGATGAAAAGTACTATCCATTTCCAAAGAACTGAACAAGTCTGAATGCAGATTGAAATGTACTTTTAAAACTTTATTTTCTTGGGTGTGTGTATATGTGTGTTCTTTTCTAATATGGCTAATGTGGAAACATGTTTTATGTGACTATACACACATAATCAATATAAAATTGCTTTCTCAAGGGGCAGAGAGTGAAGGAAAAATATGGAACTCAAAAATTAAAAATTTTTTAAGGTTTTTACATGTAACTGAGGAAAAAAATTAGTTTAATTTTTTTTATAAATCCCTACTATAAGGGAAGACTTTATGACCAAAGAAAAGTTAAAAGAGCATCATAAAATGCAAAATGGATAATCTTGATTACATTAAATTGAAAAGTTTCTGTACAAACAAAGCCAATGTAACCAAGATTAAGAGGGAAGTGGGAAATTGGGAAAGAATTTTTACAACCAATATCTCTGATAAAGGCCTAACATTTCTAAAATATACAGGGAATTAAGTAAAATTTATAAGAATACAAGTCATTCCCCAACTGATAAATGGTCAAAGGATATGAACAGGCAATTTTCAGAGATAGAAATTAAAGATATCTATAAGCACATGAAAAAATGCTCTAAATCACAATTTATTCAAGAAATGTAAATCAAAACAACTCTGAGGTACCACATCTCACCAGTCAGACTGGCTAAGATGACAAAATAGGAAAATGACAAATGCTGGAGAGGATGTGGAAAAATCAGAACTCTAATGCATTGTTGGTGGAGCTGTGAACTGATACAACCATTCTGGAGAGCAATCTGGAACTATGCCCAAAGGGCTATAAATAACTGCATATCCTATATGCATACATATAAATAACTGCTCTAAATATCCTTAAACATCCTTAGTTATTTTCCTACAGGACTAATCTTTCTCTTAATCTACCCTTCTTCTATTCCCCCTTTCCCTACTGAGTGAAATATATTCCTACACCCAACTTTGTGTATTCTTCTCTCCTCTGACCAGTAGCTCCCCACAACTTGTTTGTATCAATTTCTACCATCTTATTTCTCTTTTTTTTGTTACATCTTTCATGTAGACCAATGTAGATTATCTCTCTGATCTCCTTTCCAGTGGGTCATCTTTGCTATGAAATACCTTACATTTTCTTTTAGTTTTTCAGTCTCTACTTTGTTTTAATATTTCCTGTTGCCTAACAGAATCATTAACTACTACCTGGTCCATTCTAATTTTTGGGTAATTTGTTGTATGGGTAAAGTTTTATACCTCTTGTACCAAGCTGTGAGTTCCCTTCCCAATCCTTTCTTCCACAGTTCTCATTTTTTTCTAATTTTTTCCTCTAGTGCTCTAATTTTATTTGTTTAAAAAAAAAAATAAAATCCAAGCTCCTTTTAAAAAAAATTCTTATTTCATCTCTTTCAGGACTTCTAGTTCCAATTAAGCCAAAACTTTTTTTTTTTCTTTTTGGCTTTACTTTTAGATGCTTTGAAGTCATTATCTTCTTCCAGATCTGTGCCTCACACATCTCTGTCAGTTTGTTTAGTTTAGTCATTTTTAAGTCATGTCTGACTCTGTGTGATCCCATATGGGTTTCAGCTAAAAAAAAAAAAAAAAAACACAGTAAGAAAATCTTTGTTCAAGGCAACAACAAAAAATTTTGCCTTGCCCCACTCCCTCAAGAAAATAATGTTTTAGCCTAGGAAGATCTAATTAATTAGAGCCAATTATAATTTGGCTGGCACACAATGATATTAAAATATATAAAAAGTTTTGTTATGTATAAGTCAAAAATTTGCTTCCATGCACAGAATCAATTTGGGAAGCTCATCACAATCACACACCTAGCAATGCAGTTATCATTTAAATACAAAATGAGACAGGGCCTACACAAGAAGTTTATCCTTTAAATAGAATACTGTTATTTGTTAACAGGTGCTGATTTTGAAACCGTTTACTCCTACAGCTGTATGCTTTCCACAATTAAGTATATGGCAATTAGAAGAGGAAAATTACCACTGGGGAAAAATGTAACTGTCAGATCAGCTCTTTAAAAATACAGCCACAAACCTCTCATTTCAAAGGGCAAAAAAGATTCATAAGACAATAAATAGATGATGTACTATCTCCCCCTCCCATATAGAAAGAATGCTAAAGCAAAAGTTGGAAATCAATCATTAAAAGGCTTAATATAACCAATCTATGGTTCACTGTTGTCATATCTATCTTGATAAAGTCAACTCAATTATTTTAATGTGGATTATCCATTGTAAATTTTAAGTATCAATACAGCTTCAAATAAAGTCTAACCCAAGAAGAACAAGTTATAAAGTAGGTAAAATACGTCTCTGGTAGCAAACCTATGTTCTATGTTAACCACAGCATTCCTATCACTTTCAGTATTTTCTCTTAGACACAACTTCAACCTCCCTTCAAAAACAGCCCCCAATCCTTCATTTTAACATTCCACCTAAATGAGTTTTCCTCGCCCCCCCCATCCAAAAGTTAAGCATAACCTTGATCTGTCTTAAAGAATGTTTACTTTTAATAGGCTCTTTCTTAAGATAATGTCTTCAAATATAAAAAGTAATTTCACTTAACAAAGATCTTTTTTTCGGGGGCGGGGGTGGGATGGGAGGAGGTAAATCACACTGTGTAAGGACAACCTACTTGATTTCCATTGAGAATTAAATCTCTTTTCTTTGCCAATCCAGCATATATTTCCTTCTTTCCTCTCCAATAATCAGTAGATCAGCATTTTCAGACATGTTAAACTAATACCAGCTCAAGCACAATGCACAAGAGTTGCAAGAGTGACTGTACGTTTGACTTCATCTCAACTAGGGCTTGATTCTAAAGTTGTTATTAAAACAAATAAAAAGACTTTTCTGTATTTAAAAAGAAAATCCTACTGAACATTAAGGAGAAAACTATAAAATAACCTATATATCCAATTATCGAAAATGCTGCATCATTTTGTGTTACATCAACATAGTGAAATATTACTATGCCATCAAAAATTAAAGATAGAATCAAAGACCTAGGGCTGGAAGGAACCTCAAAAGCCATTTAATTCAACTCCTTCAATTTAGAGGTAAGAGAACTGAGAGAATCAAGAAGATTATTAGGTGACTTTATGGGCCACACAGATCATATGAGAGGCAGAATTTGAATCCAGGTCCTCTGACTCCATTATATAATATTTAAAAATAAAAATACAGGAAGGCTTATCCTAAATGTTGCAAGGCAAATAAAGCAGAATTGGAATACACACAATAATATTTTTAAAAACAACACTTCATAGATCCACAATCAAATAAAAGAAAGGATAGTTATTTTGTTTTTATTTGAGACTCAATAAATTTGTAACAAAAAATGTTATTTTTTTTTTCCCAAAGCAAAATAAGATTTCTTTAAGACCTTAACCTGTGACTTCTTCAAAGTAGAGTTCTTGTTGTATAAACTCCTGCTATAGAAGCTCTATCCCTCAATGAAGGAAGAGACAAGTAACTCATCCAAAATTTATAGCCTCAGGAGAGTTTAAGGTTCTGAGAGTTAAGTGACTTGACTGGTCTTCTTGACTCTACAATGCCATGATGCCTCTCAAAATAGTGTTTAGAAGGTAAATAAGCTGAAGAGAAAATGAAACTTTTTAAAAATTTCCCCTTTGGAGAATGATAGAACTATTTCATTTCTGTGGCTAATTAAAAATTAATTTAAGAGAGTAAATTAAGAGAGTAAACTTAATCATTGAGGAAAGGAACTTGCAGTAAGGGGAATCAGAAAAGATTTCATGTGGAAGGAAAAGTGAGGAGGTGGAGATGAGAAGGCATGGGAGACAACCAGTGAAACTGTCCAGAGTTTGAAGATAAGAGTACCTTGTCCAAGGAACGAGGAGGAGAACAATGCACTGAATCCTAAAGTGTGGGGAGGTGCAAGGTTTAAGAAGATTGGAAAAGCTGGGGGAAATAGGTTATGAAGAGCTTTGAAGGCCAAACAGGATTTTATATTTGATCCTGGAAGTGACAAGAAGTCAGTGGAGTTTAGGAAGGGAGGTGGATGATGGTGACACAATCCAAATATATGCTTTAAAAAAATCACTCTGATAGCTGAGAAAATATGGTACATTAGGGAAAGACATGGCTGGCCAACCAACTAACAATCAATAGACTGAAACAGTGCAGGTGTGAGGAGATGAGGGCCTATGCCAGAGTGGTGGCAGTGTTAAAGGAGAGAAAGAGGAGTATTCAAGAGATTAATTACAATGGTAAAATTGACAAGCCTTGGCAACAGATTGGATGGGGTGGAGAAGGTAGTGAGAGAGATTGAGGAGTCAAAGATAACACCTACATTTTGAGCCTGCACGAGAGGAAGGGTGGTGCTGACCTTGATAGTAATAAGGAAGTTTAGAACGGATAAAGTTTTAGGGGGAAAGATGAGTTTTAAATAAGAAATAAAGTCTTGGATAAAATGAATTTAAGAAGTTTACAGGACATCTAGTTTGAGATGTCCACTAAGGAGTTGGCAGTGAGAGACTAACATCCAGCAGAAAGACTGGGGCTAATTAAATAGATTGAGAATCATCAGCATAGATGATAACTGAATGGCCCAGGACTATCCCTGAGAGAGATAACTCAGAGGGTTGACAAGCATGACTTGGACAAAGATCCAACAAGGTAGACAGAGGGCACAGGATGAGTGTGAATAGGAAGGGATGATATCTAAAAAATAAAATTAAGAGGTGAGAGAGGAATATAATGAGAGAAGAGGGGAGAGAGACATAGAATAGGGTAAGTTATCTCATATAAAAGAGGCAAGAGAAAACTTACAATGGAGGGGAAGAACAGGAAGGCAAAAGGGAATGGGTCAACCCTTACTCTCTTTGAATTTGGCTTAAGGAGGGAATAACATGCACATTAAATTGGTATCTTACCCTACAAGGAAGTAGGGGGGAAGGGGAGAAGAGCAGGGATGATAAAAGGGAGGGAAGAATTGGGGGGAGGACAGTTAGAAGCACACACTTTTGAAAAGGGACAGGGACAAAATAGAAAATAGCATAAGTGGGGCGCAGGATGGGATGGAGGGCAATATAGTTAGTTTTTCACAATATATCTACTACTGAAACATTTTGCATAACTACACATGTACAACCTATACTGAAATCACTTATCTTCCCAGTAGGGGGAGGTGACAAGGGAAGAAAGGAAAGAATCTAGAAATCAAAGTTTTGAAAACAAATGTTAAAAAAAGTTTTCTTTTTCTTTTTACATGCAACTGGGAAATAAGATATACCAGCATTGGGTATACAAATCCATCTTGCCCTAGTAGAAATTCAGAAGGGGAAAGGGGGAGGATGTAAGAGAGAGCAGATTTGGGAAAAGAGTATTCAGTAGGATGGCTATTTTGGGGTGGGGGATAGGTGAAAGATGGGGAGAAAATTTGTAACTCAAAATCTTGCGGAAATGTTGAAAATTAAAAATAAACAAATTTTTTTAAAAAAAGAAAAAAAAAGATGACCTCAATATCCTGAGAAAAAGATGATTTGTGAATAAAGAGGTTATTGGTGCCCATCAAGAAGGTAGTCTCAGGAGAGTATTAAAGATAAATATCAGATTGCAAGGGGATAAAAGTGGGATAAAAGTTAGTGGAGGCAAGTCACTTAACCCCAATTGCCCTCCAAAAAAAAAAAAAAAAAGAAGTTAAGGTAGCAAATACAAACTGTTCTGAAAGTTTCGCAGCAAAGGAGAAGTTAGGACAGTACTTGTCCCTAGAAATGGCCAACCAATTGTGGTATATGAATGGAGGGGCAGCTACATAGCACAATGAACAGATTGCCAGACCTTAGATTCAGGAAGATTAATGTTACTTAACTTTGCCTCAATTTCCTAATCTGGAGAAGAAAATGGCAAACCATTCCAGCATCTTTGCCAAGAAAATTCCAAATGAGGTTACAAACAGTTGGACATGACTGAAATGGAAAAAAATAAAATATGAATGTGGTGGGAAATTACACTATGTTGTAAGAAACATTGAAAATGATGAAACAGATGCATGAAAAATATATACTAATACAAACTGAAGCCAGCAGAATCAGGAAAACAACATACACAAATGATTCTAACAATATAAGGAGAAAGAACCATTAAAAATTAAATCTGAATGTTATGAAATTATAAAAAACAAGCCTGACCCCAAAGAAGGAAAAAGGGCTTACCTCACTGCTCGTTCTCCTTTGCAGAGGAAAGGTATGGAATATTTCATATAATATCATATTTTTTTCAATGTGCTCATTGCTTTCACTGAATACTTTTTTCCCTTACTCCCTTTTTAAAAAAAACTTTATTCTTTGTTATAAGGAATGGTTCTGGGAGAAGAGAGGGAGAGGAATAAAGGGGAAAATGTAGCCTATGTCAAAACAAAATCCATTTTTAAAAGATAAAGTATATATTAAGTTTAACAAGGTAAATTTAACAAAATTATTCTCTACCCCTTTCTAAACTTGTCTTCTGTGTATTAAGTATTTTTTTTTAATTTTGATTTATTTTCTTGGTCACATCATTCATTTCCACAAGGTTTTGAGTTACAAATTTTCTCCCCTTTTTGTCCCTACCCTCCCAGCCCAGAACACTGATCACACTGTAAGATCCCTCCCACAATCTGATCCCTTTTATGCCCTCCTCCAACACCTCTCTAGCTTTCTAGCAGGGCAGGGAGCTCCTCCCTGCCCTAGTCCCTGTATGTATTATTTCCCAGTTGCATTTAATTGTATAGCTTTAAATACTAGATTTTTGCAATTTCTCCCCTGTCACCCACTCCCACTGGGAGGAGCAGCAATTCAATACAGGCTGTACCTGTGTAATTACACAGGACATCTCCATGGTGGGCAAATTGTGAGAGGTTAATTGTATGTCCCTCCTTCCTATCCTGCACCCCCACCTTGTTTTGTTCTCTACCCTGTCCCTGTCCCTTTACTGAGATGAATGAATGCTTCCTGC
>JAQQSW010002943.1:0-14816 GCA_028646575.1 Pseudocheirus occidentalis
AATCCCCCAAGGAGTGGCCAAGGAGCTCCCAGATGTGCGCCCCCTGCTGGCTACATGGAGGGTCTCCGGAGTCACATATTTCTTTGAAAATTTTACTGCAGTGCAGAGTGCTGGGATTGCACCTGCAGAGGGTTCAAATCCTGTGACACTTATTAGGTGTAAAACCCCACTTTCCCACCTTACTCCCTTTGACTAATCAACAAAGTCAATAGATGGATTTAGATCTGTGTTGGTAAAGAGGGTTCACAGATCAACAATTTACTGCAATGATAAAAATCCATCATGAATCTGGGGAAAAAAAACCAAGTCTGTCTAGGATTTGGAAAAAGGCAAAGTGCACCTCAGTCATGTCTGATCAGGTTGTGTCTGAAATCTTGGTACCGATGGTGACCTGCCACTCACATTCTGAGCAGCTTTCATACAAGACAGGATGCTTTCTGTCAGGCAACATGTCCTCTAGTTGTTAGAATCAGGTCATAATCATATAAGCCTTGTTTCAGAGGCTGTGGTGACATGAAAGACCCAGTACTTTGGGAATATTCTCCCTCTTTTATCTCATGGTTCACATCCAGGAAAACCTGGGGCAATGTATCCTGAGACTTACTCCATTTGGAAGCATGTAATTCACAGTCATGTGGGTTAACATGTTATGAGAAGAATCATGAAAGGAAATGGAATTCCCCAAATGAATAATCACGAGTATGTTAAAGTCTGTATGTGAATTATCAGAGTCATTGTCTTAAACATGAGAGAACATGAGAGAAACACATTTCTATGAATCATCTTGTCTTGGCCTTACTTCTCTCCACTTGCCTGGTTACTCAGAGTAAGAGGCTAGGGAGAGTCTTTATCATTCTCTTTTTCTTTCCCTCTCTCCTTTTCTCCTCTCCCTCTCTCCTTCTCTCTCTCTTTCTCTCTCTCTCTCTCTCTCTCTCTCTCCTTCTCTCCCTTTCTCCTCTCCCTCTTTCCTTCTTTCCCTCTCTCTTCCCCTGTCCTTCTTATTTCATCATCCATTTTTTGGTTGCCAGCTCCCAGGCTCACTGTGACACCAAACCCTACCAGGTTAGTCCCCCTCTTCTCAGGTTGCCATGAATCTCTTCTGAAAGCCTGCTCTTCCTTTCTTAACTTTCTCTCAGTTCCCACACCATCACTTTATATTTCCCCGGGGCAGACACTTTCATGTCTCCAGTTACTCAAAAGGAAAAGGGACAAACTATCCCCACCCTTTCTATGTGCATCCAAATAGAAAGACAGTCGAGTAGAATTCAGTGACTTGTTGAACACTGACCTTCACATAATACATGGTCCCAGCAACTACTTGGCTTCTGTACTCTACAGCCTCAAAATCGTCACCTTTTTCATTGCTTTCTTTTTCAAACTGTGTCTTTACCTTAAGAAAAGAGAGGTGGGCAAAGAATTTAGTTAATTTATCTGAAAGTGACTTCTGGTTTGGTCTATTCAGTGGCCAATGCAACACCGCCAACAATGGAACTTTAGTCCAACCCTTCTTTCCCCCCGTTCCCCAAACAATTAATAAATGATTTTTTAAAAAATTATGTTTTTATTTATGCCCAAGGCACTGGGCCAGGAATTGAGAATTAAACAAACCAAACCAAACCCAGTCAGCCCCTGCTCTCAAGGAGCTTACATTCTACTGGGAGGAATACAATAGTTACCCAAATTAGGAAATACCAAATACATAAAAATAATTTCAAAAGGAAGGAATCTATTACAACAGCAATTCTTTCCTCCAAACTAGGAACAAATGCTTGATTGATCACATACATAATGGGTGGCTCCTGGTCCCTTAGAGGCTCTAATGCACATCTTCTGCTAAGGATTCTCTAAATCTCCAGGTTGCTAAAGATCCTGACGTAGAGTCTCAGAATTTTAGTTCGAAGATACCTCAATGACTAATCTGTGCACAGTCCTACCAATAAAATAAAAAAAACAGCCCCATTATAGGACATATCTAATGAATTGAAGGGCAGTGTGGTGCAGCAGACAGAGCTCTGGATTTGTATCCAGTGGACCTGGGTTCAAATCTTGATTTGTCACTACCTGTGTGACCTTAAACAAGGTACTTCACTTCTGTGGACCCCAGTTTCCTTATCCAAAGACCACTAAGCTCTCTTCCACCTTTAAAATTTATGATTCCATGCTCACTCAGTTTTTGTTTGAAGACTTCCAGTGAAAAGGGACATTGGCAAGGTGAAGAATACTACCTTTGGAGTCAGAGGGTCTGGATTCCAATCCTGCCTCTGATCCTTACTCCACGAGACCTTGTGCTAGTCATAGGGGTCTCAGTTTCCTCAACTGTAAAAAGGGGAGTTTGGACTATATGGCCTCTGAGGTCCCTTCCAACTCTAGGTTCAGGGTCTGATGACCTCCTCATCCCACTTTTAGATAACTCTAGTTATTAGAAATGCGTTTGTTGCTTCAAGCTTAAATGTGCTTCTTTTCAGCCTCCACCCATTGCTACTGGTTCTGTCTTCTGGGACCAAACAGATCAACTCTCATCCTTCTCTATCCCTTCAAGTACCTGAAGATACCTACTATGGCTCCAGTGAGCCTTCTCCAGGCTAATCCACCTATCAACCAGCATTTATTACACACCCACCATGTGTTTAGTCACCGTGCTAGTCACTGGGGGTACAAAGACAAATAACCTTTTTGTTTAACTTGGAGAAGAAAAAGACTCATTTTGGTGTCCAAATTTCAGGATCATAATTAGCTACCTAGAAATCAGCATTCAGTCATTTCAGCGGTGTCCAACTCTTCATGACCCCATTTGGATTTGGTTTGGTTTTAGCAAAGATACTGGGGTGGTTTATCATTCCCTTCTCAAACTCATTTTACAGATGAAGAAACTAGAGTAAACTGAGTTAGGTGACTTTCCTAGGGTCACACAGCTAATAAGTGCCTGAAGCCAGATTTGAAATCAGGAAGATGAATCTTGCCACCTAGCTGCTCTAAATTTGCAAAGCATTGTATTTACATTAACTCGTTTGATACTGTTCTCAACCCAGAATTCATTAAGTGAAGAGGTATGGTGGGAAATAAAAAAAAAAATTGAATTAGCAGCAGCAGGTACAGAGTGGTTGGGATGCTAGATGGCTCAGTGGACAGAACATGGAGCTTGCAATCAGGATGACTCAGATCCTGCCTCAGACATTTACTACTCTCATTAAGAAAGATTGTCTTTCTCATGATTGAAGGAGATTTCCACATCCAGAGAAGGAGACTCTGAGTCTGAGTGCAGATTGGAACAAACTACTCACTCTGTTTCTTTTTCTTGTTTTGTTCTGTTTCTCTTTCCCACTAATCATTCCATCAATTACAATCCTTCTTTACAACCTGACTAATAATTAATGGGAAGATATTTGTAGATCCTGTATCCGAGTGCATGCTGCCATGATGGGGGGAGAGGGTGGGGGGAAAAAATCTGAAATTCAAGGGACTGTAGAACTGAATGTTGTAAACTAAAAATAAATAAACCAATTTAATAAAAAAAAAAAAGATTGTCTTTAAAAGGTTAAGAGCAGCCTGAGCTCTGGGCCAGGCCTATCATAATGTGTATTTATTTGAAATAATAATAAACTCCTTTTGCTACATTTTTCCCAAGCCTACCTGATTTCTTTAGAGTGAAACCCTAATGAAGATTTTTTTTTCAACACTATTGCATGTTGGTTACAAGCATTTGGTTTTGCTTTTTCAACAGGAGTAGAGAAGGGAGAGAAAACAGATTTTTGTTCACTAAAAAAAAAAAATTAAACTAAGTTAAAAAAACTTTCTTAGCAAGCAAAAGTCAGGCAAACAACAAGATAACTTTTTTTCCTTCAGTTTCCCCCATATCATACAATCTATTATCAGATTTAACATCTTTGGCCCTGAGCCCTGTGCTTCCCAGGACTGCCTCACTCACCCCAAACCCTTCAGGCAGTGGTCAAATTATCAGCTTTTAAATTCTCATCTACTCTGTGATCTCTTATACAAGCTCACACTCAGATTTTCAAGTAGCTTTTACTGTCAGTGACTTCCTGCAGAAAGACAGGGGCTTATAATAACAAAGAGAAAGTACAAGGCTGTGCTTCAAGAACAAATCATGTTGTCAGTGTGGGTATATCTGCTGTCTACACAAGTTACAAATACTCCATAGATGGTCTACCTGAGTGTCTGTGGTCAAAACACACTCATCACCTGGTTCAGCATTTTTCTGATAATGGGCCTTTCATAAACAATCTAGGCTGGTCCTTGGTCATCAGGCATACAATTTCTGGCTAGGGAGGACCTGCTAGAGCTTATGCTCCATTGGCATAGCTTTGAGAGCACAGGATCACCATCCACACTAAAATAACGCATTAGACTAGAATTTCTATGGTTTACACCTAGCTGTTATGAGAAGTCTTAAAAGTGTGGAGAAGAAATAGGTGTCCCTGGCATTCATGGAAATAGGAAGGGAAGTCACTGTCACAGTGTAAATGCCTTGTCCTCATCATTAAACAAGCATCTCTGCCCCCTTACTTGTTTAACCTTAATCACTGAAGGGGTCTTGCCTCAGTCAAACTGAGACCTCTTCAAGACCTTAGCTTAAAAAGGCCAAGATCTCCCCTGCACCGAGGGCCATCTCCAGTTGTCCTGATCTATATCTGGCCGCTGAACCTGGATGGCTCCAGAGGAGAAAGTGAGATGGGTGACTTTACACAGCCCTCCCTCACTGACTGCTGATTCACTTGCATGTCAAGGCATCACCTTCCTGATGTCATGGTCCCTTTTAAGAATGTAGGACAAACAACGAATGGGTGTGACAGACCTGCCCCCACAGGTAGAGGGGTTTGGTGGAATGAGCTCTGCCTCTGGTGTTGGGAATTTTTAATTTTCACCTCAGATATTCACTTCCTGTGTCTCATAGGGTGAGTCATCTCTATTCATCTCAGTTGTAAAATCTGTTAAATGAGGGGTTCTAGTAGACCGAGGGTCTTGAGGCCACATGTGGCCTTCTAGCTCCTTGTGTGAGGCCTTTTGACTGGGTCCAGGTTCTATAGAACAAATTCTTTTATTAAGGGAATTTGTTCTGTGAAGTTTGGATTCAGTCAGAGGGCCACACCCAAGGACCTAGAGGGCCACACCACAGGTTTCCCTGTCCTAGACGAGGTGACTTCTAGTTCTAGGAGTTCTATATCCAGGGTACATAGACAAACACCCAAGGAACCCATGGATAGGTTTCAGGGCTTCATTAACTTAGATACGAAAAAAAATTACATCTTTATTTTCTCTAAGCTCTGGTTTCCTCCACAATTTTACATAAAGCAGAATCACTTTTATGTTACGCATTGAAAACCATTGTCCAGAGAAAGGGTCCGTGACTTTCATCAGACTGCCCAGGGGATCTAAGACACACAAAAAGCCACAGAACCCCTGGCCTAGCTCTCTGAATCTGTTACCCTATGGTGACCTCACAAGGCTGCAGAGAATCACAGAAGCAGCAATTTTAGAGATGGATTAGACCTCAGTGGCCACCTGGTGCACCCATACCTGGAGTCCCCAATATAACATGCCTGGCACAAGATCATCCCACGTCTACATAAAAAGCAAAAGGAGAGCATGGCCAGCTCCACACGCCAGTCTATTCTGCTTCCGAACAGCTCTAGATTTGTAACTTACAGACATTGTTCTTGGCTTTGCCCTTTGGGTCCAAGCAGAACAAGTCTAATAATTCCTCCAAATGATAGTTTCCAAATGTTGCTGTTGAGTACTTTCAGCGTGTCCAATTCTTTGTGACCCCATTTGGGGTTTTCTGGAGTGGCTTGCCATTTCCTTCTCCAGCTCATTTTACAGATGAGGAAACTGAGGCAAACAGGGTTAAGTGACTTGCCCAGAGTCACACAGCTAGTAAGTGTTTGAACTCAGGAAGATGAGTTTTCCTGAGTCCAGGCCCAGTGCTCCATCCACTGTGCCCCCTAGTTGTCACTTTTGAATCTTTCAAGGTATATATTTTGCTCCCCCTCAGTCTTTTCTTCTCCAGGATAAACAATCCCAGGCCCTTTAGTGAATCTTCCTGTGGCATGGATTTGAAGCCTTCCACTCTGTTTGTTCCCAAAAACTGGGAAGTTTTTTGGACACTTCCCAGCCCATCAATGTATTTCATAAATCCAGGGAGCCCAGAAATAAACACAATACTCTAAACTTGGTGAGATGCAGCATGATGAAAGAGAAAGAGCCATGGGATTGGAGTCAAGTGGCTAGGGTTCAGGTGAACTCTATTGCTTACTAGCTGTGAGACTTTGGGCAAGTCACTTAACTTCTCTGAATTTTAAGTACTTTATTTGTCAGAGCAAATCAATTGAACAAACATGAAACAGCTATACTCTACCCATAAGACATTGTGCTGAACAACAAGGAACAGTGTAGATCCTCTGCCTTACATGTAGAAGATGTTTATTAGATGAAGGAGCTTATTATCTAATATGTGAGCAAAACCACTTATCCCCAGATGAAAAGGATTCCAGGGGAGTGAAGTCTAGACTAAGTGGTACAAGGAAATATGAGGAGGGGGAGCTCATCTTGTAGGAGAGATCTGTAAGGCTTCTTGGAGAAGGGGGCCCAACCTGAGCTGGGCCTTGAAGAAAGAGAAAGATTTGAGCAGGTAGAGATGTGGAGGGAGGGACAGTGTTAGCTGCCCCACCCTGCCTAATAGAATTGTGAGGAGCAGATGGAGGCAGGCACAGGAGAGAATATCTTTGACTCCATACAGACTGGAGGGGATCTTATTGTCTGATTCTGGAACAATCTCTGAGCATCCGTTCACTGACTCTGAAGTAGCCTCAGAATGAATGCTGGCTCCTTTCTCTCAGGGATTCTAGGGAGGAGGTAGCAGACCAGTCTGGGGCAGGAAAGGGCAGGGCAGGGGAGGGCAGGGGAGGAGGAACAACCTGGGGCAAAGGTGTAACTAGCTTCCCAAACAGGAAAAAGGAATAGCCAATTGCTTTGGGAGGGGCCAGTCTTTCCTCTTTCCCTCCCCTCCTGTTTTTTTCCCCCTTTTCCTTTTTATTCTAAACTTAATAAGCACCAAATAAGATGAACATTTTTACATGCAAAGCTGAAGGGGGAAAGAAGATCACAGAGGTAGCTGAGAATCTGATCCCAAACAGCTTGCTTCTCACCCCAAGTATGATTTATTCATTTACCTGTTTGCCAGAGCCTTTCCAGCATTTGCCATGCTCCTTGATTTAGGCCAACTTTGCCTGATGACTGTGAGGTACTAACTCAGAAATGCTCTCATTTTTCCAAGTATTAGTGATTCTGGGCATTTTTTCATTAGGCTAAAGAGAGCTTGCATTTCTTCCTCAGAAAGCTTGTTTACATCTTTTGACTATCAGTAGTGGTGGTGGGGGCAGCATATGAAAGAGTTTAAGGTGGTTTTGGAAAGGACAAGAAGGAAGCCAGAAAATGGCTCAGAGGGGAGGAGGGAAGGGCTGGTGTGTGTGTGTGTGTGTGTGTGTGTGTGTGTGTGTGTGTATGCAGGTGTGTGTGAGTGTGTGAGAGTGTGTGAGTGTAAATGTGTGTGAGAGTGGGAGTGTGCATGTGTGTGCATGTGTGTGAGTGTGTGAGTGAGAGTATGTGTGTCTCTGTGTGTCAGTGTGCGTGTGCATGTGTAAACTCCCAGTATTATATGTTATAGAGACAAGCAGCTGCTGGGGAAGAGGGAGGGAGACAGAATTAGGTTCCTACTGATGCAGTTTGAGGGCGACTCAGGGACCCCTCCAGGACCAGAGTACTGGACAGGGTTGTCTAGAAGGAATCCACAGACTCAAGCATTCTTTAAGTCAAAGGGGCAATGGTTTATTTTTATGCTTTTTGGTAGGCAAAAGTTTTTAAAGAACCTGTGACTTGTCTACAGATAAAGTGTATATAGGATAAACTATAGTAAAACACATGCTGTGTTTTGTATGCTCACTAGGTGATGTGGGGTGGCATTAGGGAGGGGTTAAGGGGTGGTCAGTGCTTAAAGGAACATGCACTTTTTGTATCTACTGTACAAGTGCTTTACCCCGAGATCACTGGAAAAAGTCAAAAGTGGGGGAGAACAAGGAGATGTGGGTTTTAGGCCTGCAATGCCACTCAGTCAACTAGTGGTCAGGGCTGACTGAGGAATGCCCAGTCTGCCACCCATCAATGTCTGCTTTGACAAGATAGATGTAGGGAGTATAATGAGGTAGGGAGTTGGTAGAGATAGTCCAGTGGGATTATTACAGGTGCATCTTGTTACTGTACCAGGAAGACACATAAGTATTTGGCTGGGGCCCGCTCATGAGTTATTGCTAGACATGGTATATCCTTGGGCTGGGGAGAAGTTACCAGGAATAGTGTTTTGAGGCTAGGGAGAAATACAGTCTTGGAATTGAGGTCTGAGCACAGACACTCAAGCCCCCCATCAATAGAATGGGTGGTGTCCTGTATCATGACTTTCTTCTAGCATGCTGAAAATTCTATTTCCAATCATTTGTGAATAAATCAGTTCATATTTAGAATTTGAGGTACCTGTCCAGGGAGCTTCTGACTTTCTCTGGGGAGTAGTAGGTCCTAAAATTCCCAGATCATCTGGGTGGGGGCGACAGGCCAACAAAGCAAAGACGCATCCAAAATGTAACCCAGCCCTGAGTTCACATCAGAAAGACTTCTCTAACACAGTTACAACTGGTCACCACATGCTCATACAAATATTCTTGGGTGCGTACACATATACTTAGTTACAGAGTAAGTAAATCCATAGTGATACACACAGAGAAATGCCTACACGTGAACCCACAAGAAGACAGGCCGATACAGTCACTGGCATTCAGATTTCCTGAACATTTACTGGGCTGAATGTTTTCCAGAACCATTCTGACTGTAATCACTTAGATCAATCATTCATTACAGTAGTAGGCAGAAGGTGACATGAAATGGAAAGAACATTGAAAGAATGGAAGACCTATTTTTAAAAGAATCACAACTTCTGTTCAAAATTAAGTGGCAGCTTCTATATGAAGCCTTGCCTGTGCACCCCTACCCCTATGGAAGTATTTGCTTTGCATAAACTTATTTCTGTACAACTTGTCTTTCCTAAGAGAATATAAGCTGACTGAAGGCAGAGAATGTCTCCTTTTTGTCTTATATTCCCAGAGCTTAATATGATCCTGGCATGTAGGCAGTGCTTAATGAATGCTTGCTGAGTAATTGCCATTGTGTGACCCTGGGTGAGTCATTGCACATTCTGAAACAGTTTCCTTCACCTCTACCTTTTGGACTCCCTGGTTTCCTTGAAGACTTAGCTCAAATGTTACCTTCTGCAAGAGTCCTTTTTCTGGTACCCACAGTTGCTAGTGCCTTTTCCTCTAAGGTTACCTTGTATTTGCTTGTATAGACCTGTATCTGTATGTGCTGTTCTGTCTTCCTTCTTACAATGTTGATGCCTTTGTGAACTGATCCAACCATTCTGAAGAACAATTTGGAACTTCAGGCAAAGGGCTATACATTTGTACGTATGCTTTGATCCCACAATGCCACTGCTAGATCTATATTCCAAAAATAGATAAAACAAAACAGACTTATTTGTACAAAATATTTCTAGCAGCTCTTTTTTGATGACTAAGAATTGGAAACTGAAGGGACACCCATGAAGTGGGCAATGACTGAGCAAGATGTGGCATATCATTGTGATGGAATATTGCCATGCTACAAAAAATGACAAGCAGGTATTACATAAACTGATGCAAAGTGAAGTGAGCAGAACCAGGAGAATGTTGTACACAGTAACAACAACACTGTATGATGAAGAATTGGGAACAACTTTGGTATTCTCACTAATACGGTGATCCAAGACAATACCAAAAGGCTTGTGATGAAACATGCTATCAGCTTCTGAAGTAAAGAGCTGACACTGTCTGAATACAGACTGAAGTACACCATTGTTCATTTTCTTTCTTTTTCAAAGCTTCTTATACAAAGCAACTAATACGGCAATGTTTTATATGATTATACATGTACAGTCTGTATCAGATTGCTTGCCATCTCAGAAGGAGAGAAGGGGAAGGGAGAGGAAGGGGAAAAGGAAGGATAGAATTTGGGACTCAAAACTTAAAAAAATTTTTTAGCATGTAATTGAGGGGAAAATAAAGTATTATTTAAAAACAAGAATGTTGCCTCCTTAAGAGCCGGAGCTATTTTGCATTTCTCTTTGCTTTCAGAGGACCTGGTACAGTGCTTGGCATTTAATGCATGCTAGCTTGATTGATTCACGTCTTGGGGCTCAGTTTCCACATTTGTGAAATGAGGAAGCTAGACTAGATAACCAGAAGGTCCTTTATCATTCTCTGACTGAAGCTAATAATGAATTCCTAGACTGTTGGAGCTGGAAACAGGCTTATAAATCATCAAATCTCATATCTAGCTGCTTTATACATGAGCAAACTGATGGTCAGGAAGGGCAATAATACCCATATTCATCCTGATCTTTGTTCTTAAGTAATAAAACAGTAATGAACATGCACATGACTGCTAACAGTTTTGATTAAATGTGATGGTAAGGATGCTTCTGTAATGGGCCCCCTGCTACCTTTGAAGATGTGCTCACCGATGCATTTATACCCATATGCACAGTTACATTCACAGAAATGAGAAGTAGTGTGGACCAATGAACAGAAGGCTGGCTTGGGAATAAAGAAGACCTGGGTTCAAATCCTGCCTCTGGTGTATCAGAGCTACATGGCCATTGGAAAATCACTCTCGGTGTCACGTAAATTTCTAAGTTCTACATGAGTTGCTGATCTGCACTGATGGAGGGAGTTTTCATTCTAGGACTTTCCCACACTAAAGAAATTACAGTCTAGATTTTAAAAATCACTTTGATATTCATGCAAATTTATATACATGGATAGATACTTATATTCTATCAATCAGTGAGTATTTATTAAGCATACATGATGTACTGGGCACTATGTGATGTGTTAGGGATGTAAATACAGTGAGTGAAACAGTCCTTATGCACAAGGAACTTATATTTTAGTGGAAGAGAGAACAATTAATATCTAAGTATAGCTAGATAGACTAAATACAAGGTAGTTTGGGGAGGGGAAGGTATTAGCAGTCGGGGGAATTGGAAAGGTTTCCTGTTCCATTACCTCTTCCACATTGCAACTTTCCCCATTATGGTTTCGATATATTGGGGGTTGGTATGAGGAATTAAATGGGAATTTTAGGAAATTTTGAGGAACTCACAGACAACACATGAAGGCCAGTGGAGTCAGAGACCAAAATTTGAACCAAATTTTAGGTAACAGTAAACACCCCATAAAAGAAAAAAAAAATCAGACTTCTCTGGTATGAAGGGAAGGTCAAAAAATTTTACTGGGATTTTCTAAACCATGGGGATGCTGCACCTCTAACCTCTGTGGTGTGGAAGGTATAACTGTGCAAGGTGCTTGATTTGAAGGAAGAGAGGATTCTATGAAGAAGAGATGAAGAGGGACAGCATTCCAGGCACTGGGTGCAGCTGGAGCATAGATCAGAGAAGGAGTGTTATAGAAGGAACAGAGGGAAAGCCAGTCGGTCTGGATTGCAGAGGGCAGAGTGGTGGCTAATAATGAATGAAGTTGGAAAGATAAGTTGGGTCCAGTCTATAAAGGTTTTTGAAACCTTAAATAGATTTAAAATTTTATCCTAGAGGTAATAAGGAGCCACTGAAGTTAATTGAAGAGTGGTTGTCAAACTTGCACTTATGGAAAATTACTTTGGCAGCAGTATGAAAGACAGACTAGAGCTGTGAGAGTCAGAAAGCTCAAATTAAGAGATTTGCAATAATCTAGGAAAGGGATGGTGAGGACCTGAACCTAGCTGGAAGCTCTATGAGAAGGGAGAAGGGGTCAGATGTGAGGGATATGTTCCACTGGGTTCATGTCAAGTGTATAGAATGGAAAACTCAAGGAGAAAGTTTAGATGAGGATCAAGTTTATTCATTAAGTAAAAATGTTATCATCATAATATGAAGGATGTTATGGAGTTTAAAATAGCTAGATTTAGTGAGTGATTCAATATGTGGGGGATGGGGGAGGGTGAGGAGATGAGGGTAATGCTGAGATTCCAAACCTGAGAGACTGGAAGGACAGCAGTGCCTTCTCTAGATATAGGGAAGTTCAGCAGAGGAGAGGGTTTTGGGAAACAGATAATGAGTTCAATTTTAGACACAATGAGTTTGAGATACCCATGGGCTATCTACCATTTGGGGCATTCTGAAGAAGATATTCAGTGAGCTGCCACATTTCCCTACCATCCAGCACACATCACTGCAGTTCTGTTTTTCTGGGCTTCTCATGGAATGTGGCATTAATTTGCCTGAAACCTAGGGTCTTGTCATAAGTCTGGGAACGTTCTGGGCAGACAAATGGACTGAGGTCTGACTGCATTGTTGCCAGGGCTCTTCTTTGGCCTTAAAGAGGGGATTGTCTTTAACCAGTCACACTTGCCTTCATGATCTCCCTCTAGCCTGGGCAGCGACCTGCAGTTCAATTATTGCTCTTTGAGGTCTTGATGGATGGACTTGGATTTTGTTGGGTAGAAGTAAGAGAGGAGAGAGAGAAGTCCAATTCCAAATTATGAGTGTGAGGGGTATGTGTGTATGGGGGAGAAAGGGAAGGGTAGAAGAACAAAGGCAAAAGAAAGGAATCAGGAATGGGCATGTGTTCTCACGCCTAGACAGAATAGAAGGTACTTTTGACCATAAGAACACAGATTAGAGTTGGAAAAGACCTTAAAGGTTATCTACAGGGACCCCCTGTTTTACATGTGAGTAAACTGAGGCCCAGAAAAGTTAAAAACTTGTCCAAGGTCACAAATGGAATAAATGGAAGAAGTGGGATTTGAACCTATGTCCCTTAATTCTAATTGTTCTTTCCACTGCAATATGCTTCTTCTCTGGGAGAGGAGGAACTATATCTTATTTCAACTGACTTCTCCCTCACTGCTTAGCATTTTCATCTATGGGTAGCAAGTGGTTAATAACTTTTGTTGTTGTTGAAGGCAGAGAACTACCCCCTTATGGAAGGTCTGGAAAGCCAAGGAGAAGAGTTTGGACTGGGTCCAATAGAAAATAGGGAGACTTTTTTGAGCAGAAGAATGATGGGATGCTTTATAGAAATATCTGAGGAAGGTTTAGAGCTTTGGGTCAAGCAGACCGATTAGTTGTAATGTTAATGGGATATAAGATCTTCCCTGCCCCTTAATAGGTAGGTGGAGCCCATTAAGGGAAGCTTGCTTAGGGGAGGATTGCTTGTAGGAAGGCTTTCACACCTTTTGCTAATTTCTAATTAGGCTCTGAGAGAAGAGGATTGTGATGCCTTCTGGCTCTGAGAAGTGTATATAAACTCTGAGGTTAGCATTTTGCTTTGGGACTCACTCACTGGAAAAATGTTTCTGTGATTTAACCAGATGAGACTCTGGGTAGCCATTAAGGAACCCGTTCCTTTCTTTGAAAAACTCATATGTTGGGTGGGCTTGGATCTCTCTCTGGTAACTCTGTATGTATTGCCTTGGTCAGACAGTTGAATCTGTCTCTTGATTTGTGTTAATTTCTCAGAAGTTTGAAGCCCTGTCTGTTGGTCATTATTTCTCTGCTTGTATTTTATTTCTCTGCTCTCTACTTTCTTTGGATTTTCTCTGAAATTCAGGGTGCTGATTTCCCCCCTGAACTAATGAAGATAATTAAAAAAGATTGTTGATCCCTTAAACAGCTATCTTTCCCAGTAAAGCAGATCTAAGAACCTGCGCTAGTACCTATCCCGGGTATGCCAGTGTGGTTGCTGCTACACAAGTGGAATAATCCAAGAGTGAAGTGATGAGAACTTAGAGGAGACAAGGTGGCTAGGGGAGGAAGGATAGGAGCTGTATTGAGGGAAACATTTCCTGTGCTTGATAAGTTAAATATAGATAATAAAAGGAAAGGATGACTAACGATACATCTAAGGTTTTAGAGCTAGGTGACTGGGAGAACTATTGGTGGCACTGACAGAGATGGGAGATGAGAAGGGGAATGAATTTACAGGAGACTTAGGAGTTCACTTTTGGTCATGGTGAGTTTGAGTAAACAGTACCATGTCTGAGTAGAAATGATTCTTAGGTAGCTGAAGCTGAGGGATTTGAGTTTGGCTGGGGGGTGGGGTGGGGGGAAAGAACCAGATTTGGAATTTGTAAGTCAACTAGTGAAGAGGTAATGGAGCAATGGGAAAGGAAGAGAATGTAAATTTATGGATAAAGCATTTGCTGAGCATTTTCTATTTGCCAGATACTGTGCTAATTGCTGGGGGCACAAATAAGATATAGATATAGGACATAAACAAATAAGACAGGGAAAGAGAAGATATAAAAGGATGCTGAAGAGCGGACGTAGAGGGAGGGGGAGAAGTCCCTCATCTGGGTGCAAGATAGGGAGAAGTACAGGAAGGAGTTGAGCCGAGAGTGGTGAGTGTGCCTAGAGCCCCTCATGAAATGGTTGTCCAGACTAGGGAGTCACCATTCAGGAAACTGAGCCTCAGGATAGGGATTGTTCCACAATGAGAAGTTCAGGAGGTGAAATACAGAAAATGAGTTGATCTAGAAGAAAAGTTATGAAGGCTAAATTCTGAGTCTTGGGAAACACTTAAAATTAAACAACAGAAGACTCAAAAAAGAAAAAAAGAGAAGGGTTGTTTGCAAAGGTAGTTGAATCAGATGAATATAGTGATACAGAATCCAAGTCAACAGAGAATTCTGATAAACAGATGACCCCACTCTTGTTATTGTTG
>JAQQSW010002944.1:0-14815 GCA_028646575.1 Pseudocheirus occidentalis
CATCATTCTCATTTCTCTTTCCAATTTTTCCTCCAGTTCTCTTATTTGGTTTTCAAAGTCCTTTTTAAGTTGATGTATGGCTTGTAGGCAATCTTCATATTTCTTGGAAGCATTTGGTGTGGGAGTTCTGACTGTGTTGTCTTCCTTCCATTCCATGCTTTGATCTTTTTGTCCCCCCCAAAAAATTTTAGCATTTTATTGGTATTCTTATTTTGCTTCCTTTTCCTCATGTCTGCCAGTCAATTAATTGCTTGATTTTTTTTTAACTCTGTGGAACTGTGATTCCAGGGGGGAAAGCTCTGTACCACATTGCTGGGGTTTTCACAGCTGCCAGAGCTATTAGGGGAGTGCTGCAGCCCCAACCAGCTTTGGTTTGCTGAAAGCACACCCCAGGAACACCACCCAAGACCACAATCTGGATCTATGCCGCTCAGTTCAGGAGCCCTTGGCCTTTATTCAGTTGCTTTGGGCCCCCTGTGGTCTGCGGGCCAGGAGCTCTGAAGTAGCCAATTTGGACTGCTTTCTTGCCCTGGGGGCAGTTTGGCCCAGACTGCTTTGAATTTTAGCTTGAATTCCACTAACCTTTCTCTTAGCTTTGTTTCACCTGGCTTGATAAATGTGGAGATTGCCCCAGGTGCTGCCAATCCAATCTACTGTGAACTCTGGCTGTGTCTTCTCCCTGTGGCTTCTCCTGGACCTGGGGCCCAGCTATGGTTTTGGTCTGGGCTGGCCTTGTTTCTCAGCCTGCCACGATGAATCCCACCTGCTGAGCTGCCTTCAGCCAGAGATGTGTTTTCTGTATTTTTGTGAGTTAGGGAGTCCTAAAATTTCTCCAACTCTACATTTATTATCCTATGTTCCTATTGCATGAGTTCCAATCTCAGCTCCTGAAACATGTGACATGCAGGACAAGGCACTTAACCTCTCGTTTTCTTAGGTAACTCTAAAACTGATAAATTGTGAAACAGTTTCATGGTCATTAAT
Organism: Pseudocheirus occidentalis; assembly: GCA_028646575.1. Classification (NCBI taxonomy): domain Eukaryota; kingdom Metazoa; phylum Chordata; class Mammalia; order Diprotodontia; family Pseudocheiridae; genus Pseudocheirus; species Pseudocheirus occidentalis. The sequence continues at coordinate 985 of JAQQSW010002944.1, forward strand.
AAAAGAAGTTTACTCACTGGAGCTTCCCTAAATTGAGGAAAGCACAGGTATGGAGAAACAGATGAAAAGAAAAATAGAAAGTTGATCTCTAAGTATTTGAAGGGCCAAAAGACCTGACACATATGAATTAGGCTTATTCTTGTGGTTCCAGAGCATACACCTCAAACTGGTGGATTAAAGGGAAGAAAATATAGATTCCTTCTCCATAAATAAGAACTTCTCAGTATTTAAAAGAATTAGACCTGACAAAACATGGAATGGACTTCCTTATGAAGGAGTGAATTCCTTGTATTTGGTGTGTTCAAGCAGAGACTGTATGACCACATAGAAGGATGCTCTAGGAAGGAATACTAAGGTGGAAGGATGATTTTCCTTTTGCCAATCATCATCCTTCCAGCAACATTTGTTTCTCAATCCTTTCAGTCTTCATTTGCTTTCTTTCCATCTCATCCTGCTCTCAGGTTAGTGGGTACTCATAAAAATGTTTAGCTACTTGATTTAGAAGACATTCTCCATGTCTTCTAGAATAATAAATTTCAAGCTAGAAAGAGCCTCAGAGCTTATCTCCTTCAAATCCCTTATTTTACTAATGCGGAAAATGACGTGTAGAAAGGGCAAGTGAATTGCCCAAGATCACACAGTAAAGTGGCAGAGACAAGATTAGAATTCATATTCTTTGATCTGATATCTAATATGTTTTCTGTTTTGCAACACTGGCCTATTTAATGTTTCTTCCAAGACCGATTGCTGTACTCCAATCACAAATCCCATCTCACTACATTTTAATGCTGCATCTGAGATGATATTCATCTCTTTGAATTAAAATTTCAGATTTAATTTTTTATTCATTGATATAAAGGCATCAAGGCTGTTTGGATTATTCCCTTTCCTCTTTGCTTTCTTTTCTCTCAAATATTTAAGGGCATCTCCACCATTATTGGTTTTTTTTTGCATGTGATGATGTTTCCTCAACACTAACTAGTTTTTACAGATTTCTATTTGCACATTTTTCTCCCTTCCTCTCAAATTTCAACTTATATACTCTTTTTTAGGTCAGCAAGTCTTCCAACAAACATATTCTTTGCAGTCCTCATAAGATGCACTATGTCCCTTGCCAGGATCCCATCCCATTGGAGGCCTTGGTCCAGAAAATGAAATAATTTTCTTTGTCACCATCTACTAAGCCAGCTGTTCATTGCCTATATCTTCCTTTTTTTCAAAGTCATGACCTTCAACTTGAAGGTATGAAAAATACCCATTCTCCCAATGTCTTCAGTTTCCTAGTTCAGTTGTGTTAGGACCAGAGCAATTTTACTTTTGGTATTAGTTAAGGTATGTAAGGAATCTAATTTTTAAATTATCTGGGTCTTTTTGTCAGGTAATAATCTATAATTATAAATTTTATTAAAATATTATCTCCTTCATGAACTTGCAATGGAGAGGAACTGAATGGATAAAAATGTTAAGTGTACCATGATGACTCTTAATATTCTCAAAGGTGCCTATAGTATTATAGAAGACAGTGCAATGGAGTAGAAAAAAATGTTGAACTTGGAGTCAGATAGAACTCAGTTCCAATTCTGCTTTCTAGCTGTGTGTCTTTAGGAAAATTTCTTTCTCACAGAACTCTCTTATGCAAAATGAGGATGCCACTAATATATATTTCACATTGTTATTATGATATTAAATAGGGCAACAAAAAAAACTTAAAGTATATAAGTGTGAGTTGTTAATATAGAAGAGAGATGTCATAGAATCTCAGAGATGGAAGGGACCTTAAATAATCTATTGTAATCTGTATCTGAGAAGGAATCCTCTTTCTGTATCATTCCTGACTGGCCATTCAGGCTCTACTTTTCAACCTCCATTAATGGAAATTGTATAATTCTGAAGACATTCCAAATTGTTAGGAAGCTTTTCCTCACGTTGAAGAAACTGCCTTTTTTTACAGCTTCTACCCACTGATTGTGGTTCTACCAATTAGGACCAAGCAGAATAGAAGTGTAATCCCTCTTTGAGATAGCTCCTTTATGGAAATAACTATCATGTTTCCTCTTAGATTTTTATTCTGTATCCAATATGACCACAATTCCATTATCTGTCCCTAATATGACATGGTATACTTTCAAGTCCTCTTACCATCCTGGGTATCCCCTGGATACACTCCAATTTGTCAATGAATACACTAAAATACACTTTTACAAATGTATCTTTTCAACAATATTGAGGTGAGTATCCCTTGTTATCCATGTTTTAGAGTTTGCTCAAGTTTCTTCTGGAAAGATGAAGCATCCAAGAACTCTCCAATTAACCACAATGAAATGGGAGAAAGGGTCAAGAAAAATGAATAATTTTCAGAATCCTTGGTTTCCTCAGAGCCATGAGTATTTGGATCTACCTGGAAAACTGGCTGCAATGTGGAGTATTCTCTATTTATAATGAAATAGACCTTGGATGTTTCAATAATAGCTCATATTTATATAGTACTTTTCAATTGTTATCTTGTTTTGATCTTCACAACAGCTGTGGGGCATAGGTACTATTATTATCTTTGTTTTTACAGATGAGAAAGCTGAGGCAAGCAGAAATTAATTGACTTGGTCAGGCCCACACAAGTAGAAAGTGTCCTTAGGCAAAATCTGAATTCAGGTCCCTCTGATTCTAGACCTAGCTGCCCGTAACATCTGAGGATCTGTCATTCCTTTGATAAAGTCCTCCCTGTGCCAACACAGATCACAGAACCTGTATATAACTCAGTAAATGGGCAGCTGAAAGCTGCTTTGATTCCCAGATACACCACAGTGTGGTCACCTTGATGATGAAGTATCTCAAGATTTTATCTAGGCTAGTCCTCAGACAACAGATATGCATAGTAAATCACTTGACCTCTATGAGAAGCCTTTATAGGATGTGCCAGAGCCTGTACTCCACTGACATAGCCTACTAGAGTCCAGGATCACCTATACACTACAATGTGGCACTGGCATAAGCCTGATTTATCAGGCAAACTTGTACAAAGATGTTAAAAAAAGTCTGATATGTCCAAACTCAAATTATTGAATCATTGCTTACCTTACCTAATGATCTTTTTCCTTTGCAAAGCATTCACTTTAAATGTTTCCCTAGTGCATTTCATGTATTTGATGTACAAAAATAATGGAATTTGCATTCCATTTTAGGGATGTCTTTTTTAGAAAGTGAATTCATATTGCAAAAAATATATGCTTTGAAAATGTTTTTTTTCATCATGGCTACCCATTGAAAAAATTAAGCCTCCTGGTCCTCATGAGTAAAATTATGCATTTTTGCCCCTATATCTTGATGTTTTATCATATTATTTCCAACAACCTCAATATCTTTCAACCTTTTCAAACATGGAATGGAGGCATTTGAGGTTTGGGGTAAAAGAAAACCTACTAATAAATTTATAATGAATTGATTAAAGAAAAATTTGTTTTTAAAGAAAATTTGTTATGAAAGATCTGGATGAAAACTGAAAACGTCATTCAAATATCTGAATCATTCTGAATGATTTAGATATCTGATCTTGCACCTACAAAGCACCCATGTTTTTGACTGAAATTTTCTATTTACTTTTAAATTATTTGGTTGCTCTTAGTTCTTTGAGGCAATGAAGTTTGAAATTTTTTTATTTTTATGACAATGAATAAAATCCAATATAGACATTCATTCTACTTCAATAGTCCTAGTCCTTCCCTCTGAAGCAGTGACCCATGCTGTATTCCCATAAAGTTCCAGATTAAGATTTGTTAAATTTCTAGTACCATCTGATAGGATCTACCGTCTGTCAGAAAATACTTGGAGGAGACTGGCAAAAGATCGCCTCACAAATAAATTTCCCATTGTGTGCCAAGCCCATAAATCTGAGAATAGCTTAATATCATTAGTATCCATTATTCATTTAGTGCTGAACACACATCTACCCAATCATTTAGAAGAAAGGTTACACTTGCCAAGAAGTAAAGTCTCAACCCTGAGTGATTTAAAATCTAGAAACAGAGAAGTGAATGCTGGGACCTCCCTCATAAAACAGCAATTCAGCAACTTCAATCCAAGAATATTCAGAATGAGATACTCTGTTAATGCTTAGAAGGAAATTAAACTAATTCTGCTTTCTGTTTGTTTGACACTTTTAACTTTCCAAGTCACTGTTGCATCTGTTACCTCACTGGAAATATCCTGCCAGATAGCAAGATCAGGTATAATCGTCCTCTACTTTAGTGACAAAATAACCTAAGGTCAAAAAGAGGTCAAGGGACAAGAGGCAGTTTTGCACACTTATTTTGGAATCAAGGAACCTCAAGATCTTTAGTTTAAATTTCACCTCTGCTACTGGTACCTGTGTAACGATGCAAAAGTTACTTAAATTTCCTGGACTTTACCAGGGAAAAACCATCCTTATCTGCAAAATGAGGGGTTTGTACAAAATAACCACTGAAGTAACTTCCAACTCTATCATCTTATGATCTTATGAGTTTATTACTTTTCTAATAAAATATGTCTGATGAATTATTGACACAAGATTGGAACCCAAGTTCTTTGATTCTGCAGTTTTGAATGCAAATGCCAACATGGTACAATAGAGAGGACGTTGTCCCTGGAGTCCAAAAACCTAGGTTTAAATCCTTTCTCTGACACTTATACTTAGGTGATTATGCACCAAGCCTCTCTGGGCCTCAGTCTCCTCACCTGTAAGAAAAAAAAGAGGATTGCAAGGCAGTTCCAAGGGACTCATGATGAAAAATGCTATTCACCTCCAGAGAGAGAACTGATGAATTCTGGGTACAGATGGAAGCATGTTGTTTTTCCACTTTATTTTTCATTCTGTTTTCTTGTAATAAGGAAATATGTTTTGCATGACTTCACTTGTATAATGAGTATTATATTGCTTGCCTTCTCAGTGGGTGGGAGAGGGGATGGAGGTAGAAAAATAAATTGGAACTCAAAAGTTAAAAAGAAAATGTTAAAAACAATTAAATCAATGAATTAATAAATAAAGAAAAGAAAAAAAGGAGGGGTGGTTTGAACTAGAAGGCCTCTGAGGTTCTTTCTAGCACTGTATCTATTATCTTTTTTTTTTCCACCCTACCATATTGCCTGCTGTTAGCGTTAGATCCTTTAAACATTACTTAACAAGCTGTAACATCATTGAGAGCTGCAGCTAAACCAGCAGACCTCCCCAAACCTTCACTGGGTGCCTTGACCTACCTTATACCAGTAAAGCACGTCCTAATACACTAGTGTGTAAATGTATTAGCACTAAATGAATGTACTGGTATGTATTAACACATGTGTTACTAATGCTCATGTTAATATTCTTATTATATATAATATTCTGGTGCCTTGTACATAGTAGGTATTTAACGAGAGTTTGTTCAATATAATTAAATAATCTCTTTGTATTTCATCTGATGCTATAGATATCTTTATAATCTCTATTATAAGTGGGATTAAAATGGAAATAACCTTTGAATTAGAGCCAGAATTTGAATTAGAGCCTGAGATACTTATCAGCAATATGACTTTGGGAAAGTCATTTCATCTTAATGAGTCTCAGTTGTCTCATCTAAAAAATGAAAGATTAGGGCTCAATTTTTAAAATTTTCCTCCCCTCTCTTACATTCAATGCCCCAGGATGGGTAATCTTTCCACCCCAAATTTAGATGGTTCACATTTATGACACTTCAAGGTATTCAAGGCTCCTTGTGTATATTATCTTACATGATCCTCACAATAATACCATGAATTAGGTTGTATTATTATTATTACCATTTAGGACTAGAGAGTGAAGTGATTTGCCCAGGTTTATATAGATAGTAGGTGACTTTTGTATAATAAGAGCTTGAGTTTTCCAGCCTCCAGCTCCAACATTCTACATGTTTTTCTATTACATCCCTTAGAAGCAATCTTTACAGAATTTGATGATTTTGACTGTTTGCAAAAGATTCTGATAATTGGTTACCCTGCTTAAGAGATCAATTAGGAAGTTCCTCAATGGTTCCAACCCAAACCCTTTCTACTCAGAAAATATTGCAAGGACCTGGAGGGCAGAAACCATTGGGAACAGCTCAACTGACCCCTTCCCATCCAGTTGCCGTCAGGATCTCCTCTTCCAGAGAGAGCAACTTATGAATCCCTAGTCTTTCCCATCTGCCCTATAACTGAATGTTTCTGCACCAATCATATCCCCAACTAAAACGAAAACTCTTTGATAGAAAGCATTATCTAATTAAAAAATAATATTCCTAGTGCTAAAAATAGTAAGCACTTAATACATTTTCCTTTCTATTCTATTTAGTTACATTCTGTAGATCTGCTGCCCACCTGTGATGCTGCTGAGAATTTTGCTATTAGATATTCAGTCTCTTGCATCTACATGCATCCATCTTTTTAAATGAAAATGTCCACATCTTTGCTGGCAAAAGATATACCAGCAAATTCTTTCTACTGCTGTTGCTTCCCAGAAGCTGATGGCTAAATCCCATTGTTCAATGTCACACTTCAGAATATCCTCAGAACAAGGATTCTTAAACTTTTCTTTGTCATGGAGTCCTTTGGCAGTCTGCTAAACCTATAAACTCCTTCTCAGAATAACATGTTTAAGTGCAGAAAATTAAATAATAGCATTATCAAAGAAGTCAAATAGTTGTCAAAAAAAAGTTCGTAGACCCCAATTTAAGAACCTCCACCTCTTCCTCTATCCAATTTGCTTGTAGGAAATCACTAAGCAAGAGTAAGCAGAAATCCTGTCCTCACTCATCCGACTGGGGTGTCCAGCCCAAAGAAGTTGAGTGGCAGGGAACATAGGCAGCTTTGGGGCTAGAGAACTGGCTTCACTCCAGGGTCTTGTCATTGATGATCTTGCCTTGCCATCTGACACTAAGTACAGCTTGGGGATGTTGCAGTTGGAAGGACTCCAGAATTTTTACTTTCTAGTGTTGAAGATATAGCTAACATTATCCTCTCTTCTCTTTAAATTAGAATCCTTTATCTATTCTGCACCACAATGAATCAATCAATAACCGTTTATTTAGCATTTACCTACAATATTCCAGCTACTGCATTAAGCACTGGGTATACCAAAAAATAAAAAGCAAGCAATAACAGTATATGCCCTCAAGGAGCTCACATTCTAATGGGGGAGATAGCATGCAAACAACTATCAACAAGCAGGATAGATACGGGGTAAATTGAACTTTATCTCAGAGGGGAGAGATCAGTATTAAGGAAGACCAGGAAAAACTTCTTGCAGGTGTGATTTCAGCTGACACTTGAAGGAGGTTGTAATAGCAAGGGTCCTACCATACCCAACGGTTGCTAGCACAAGTTCTTTGATCTGCTTTTCTAAAGGAAAGCAACTCAAAAGGGGTTAACAAACTTTCTTTAATCAAATGTAGACATCATTCACTTAGTTCAGGGGGACAAGTTAGTACCCTGATCTTCAGAAAACACAAACAGAAATTACAAGCAGGCAGAAAATACAGACAGAAAAAAAACACAATTCAACAGACCATCAGACAGGGCTTCTAGTTGTCTAACCATTGCATACATATTGTGTTAGTTGCCAGAGAGAGAAGCATCAACATCTGGGTTTTCAAAGCTGGAAAACTCAGTGGCTGCCAAGAGTCTTATCTGGCCAAATCACAGAACTTTTCCCATAAGTATGTCCCAAAGCAAAATCTCACCTCATAGTATATATCCTTCTCCAGGATCAGAGGACATGACAACTTTTGTGACCCACTGCCTAATTACAAAGTAATAAAAGGTATGTGTCTTCCTGAAAAACAAGCCTCCCCTAAGCAAGCTTCTCTTCTTGGACTCCAAGTGAGGCCCATTAAGGGGCAGGAAAGACCTTCAAATTCCCTCACTATTACAAAGGTCAAAGAAGTTAGAAGCTCATGAAATGGGAGAGAATTTGAGGCATGGGGGACAGTCAATGAAAACACACAGAGTTGTGGAGTCAAGTGAGAGAGTGTCTTCTTCAAGGAAGCAAGGAAATCTATGTAGGTAACAAAGAGATGGGTACTGACCACTAGGTGGTGCAGTAGATGGAATGTCAGACATGGAGTCAGGAAGACTCTTCTGGAGTTCAAATATGTCCTCACATACTTGCCAACTGTGCGAGCCTGGGTAAATCACTTGACCCTGTTTGCCAAAGTTCCACATCTAGAAAATGAGTGGGAGAAGGATATCCCAATCCACTCCAGGATCTTTTTTTTAAATTTAATTTTATTAAATTTGTTTTTCTACCTTTAGTTATAACATTAAGTTCCATAATCCCTTGAGTTCCAAATTTTCTCCCTCTTCCTTTCCTCCCACTAATTTCCCCATGGTGGCACACAATCTGATATAGTATCTATAAATACCTTCTCATTAAGCCTTTGCCAGGTTGTTAAGAAGCATTATAACCAATGTAGTGAACAACAAGAAAGGAAGAGTGAAACAAAACCAAACATAAAAGAGAGAGCAAGTAGCTTGTTTTAGTCTGCATTCAAACCCCAGAGTTCTTTTATCTGGATGTGGATATCCTTTCCATCGTGATGAGTCTTTTGGAGTCTTGTAACCTGGCATTGCTGAGAAGAGCCTGATCTATCAAAGTTAGTAGTCACAGATATGATGTGTCTGTAATAGTGTACAAAGTTTTCCTGGTTCTACTTTATGCACTTAGCATTAAATCTTAAGTCTCTCTAGGATGTCATGAAGTCCATCTGCTCCTCATTTCTTATAGCACAATAGTATTCCATTATATTCCTATTCCACAAGTTGTTTAGCAATTCCCCAGTTGATGGGCATCACCTTGATTTCCAATTATTTGCCACTACAAAAAGAGCTGCTCTAAATATTTTTGTGTAAACGGGTCTTCCTCCAACTTGTGTGATCTCTTTAGGGCACAGCACTAGAAGTGGTATTGCTGGGTCAAAGGGTATGCACTTTTTTCTGTAATCCTTTGGGCATAGTTTCAACTTGCTTTCCAGAGTGGTTGGACCAGTTCCCAACTCCACCAACAATGCATTAGTATTTCAATTTTTCCATATCCTCTTCAGCAATTACCATTTTCTTGTTTTATCATGTTAGCCAATGTGTCAGGTGAGGTATGGTACCTCAGAGTTGTTTTGATTTGCATTTCTATAATAAATAGTGATTTAGAGCATTTTCATATGTTTATAGATATCTTTAATTTCTTCCTCTGAAAACTGCCTCTTCATATCATTTGACCATTTATCAATTGGAGAATGACTTGTATTCTTATAAATTTGACTCAATTCTCTGTATATTTTAGAAATGAGGCTTTTATCAGAGCAACTGGTTGTAAAAATTATTTCTCAATTTTCCATTTCCCTCCTAATCTTGGTTACATTGATTTTATTTAATGCAGTCAAAATTATCCGTTTTGCATTTTGTTATGTTCTCTATCTCTTATTTGGTCATAAATTTCTCCTTTCTCCATATCTCTGACAGGTAAACTATTCCTTCCTCTCCCAGACAGCTTATAATCTCAGCCTTTATATCTAGATCATGCACACATTTAGACTTTATTTTGGTATACAGTGTAATATATTGGTCTATGACCAGTTTCTGTCACACTATTTTCTAGTTTTCCTTGTAATTTTTGTCAAACAGTGAATTCTTATCACAGAAGCTAGAGTCTTTGGGTTTGTCAAACAGTAGATTATTATAGTTATTGACTGCTGTGTCTTGTGTACCTAATCTATTCCACTGATCCACCAATGTATTCCTCAGCAAGTACCAAGTAGTTTTGATGCCTGCTGCTTTATAATATAGTTTAAAACCTGGTCTGGTTAGGTGACCTGTGAGGGTTTGGGAAATACATACAGGCTGCAGGTGGTTATGGTGAGGCAGGAGACAGCTGAGGCCCTGGAAAAGCCCGGGTCATGTAGAGTTAAGGGCACTGTACTCCCCGAGTCTTTCAGGGGTTGTGGGCTGGATTGGTACTCAAGGTTCTCTTGCTTGTGGAAACTAGATTTTCCTGATAAGCATCTCCTTACCCTGGGGCCAGGAGGAGGCCCTTGAAACTGCAACTTCCCACTCCCACGTTTTGCTACATCCTGCTCCTTACAGCTGGGCTCTGCTGTTTATCGTGTTTGGTATGTGAATATGGAAGGTAAAAAGACTCAAGTTTTGGAGGCAAGGAAATTCTTTCTTTTGGATCTGGCTGTAAAGCTTCCCCGTAGAGAGGACACGGTAAACTTTCTCTGTTTCCACCTCTGAGCCATGACTCTTCTGCTCTACAGAAGGCGCTGAGGCCTTCTCAATTGAGGTAAGTTACTTGCTGCCCCTGCAGTCAGGGTGAGAGAACCCTGACAGCCACCTTCCTTAGCATTTCTTGTCATTAATTTCCTTGATATTCTGGACCTTTTGTTCTTCCAGATGAATTTTGTTACTATTTTTTCTAGCTCTTTAAAATAATTTTCTGGTAGATTTATTGTTATGGCAATAAATAAGTAAATTAATTTAGATAATATTGTCATTCATATTATATTAGCTAAATCCAGCCATGAGCAATCAATGTTTTTCCAGTTAGTTAGATCTGACTTTATTTGTGTGAAAAGTGTTTTGTAGCTGTGCTTATATAGGTCCTGGGGTTTTTTTGGCAGGTAGATTCCCAAATATTTTATATTGTCTACAGTAACTTTAAATGGGATGTCTTTTTCTATCTATTGCTGTTGGATTTCATTAGAAATATATAGGAATGCCAAGAATTTATGCGGGTTCATTTTGTATCCTGCAACTTTGCCAAGTTTATTGTCTCAAGTAGTTTTTTGCTTGATTCTCTAGGATTCTCTAAGTATATCATATCATCTGCAAAGAGTGATAGCTTAGTCTCTTCTTTGCCTAATTTGATTCCTTCAGTTTCTTTTTCTTTTCTAATTGCTGCTGCTGACATTTCTAGTACCAAATTGAATAAGAGGGGGTGATAGTGGACATCCTTGTTTCACTCCTGATCTTACTGGAAATACTTCTAGCTTATACCCATTACGTACAAAACTTGCTGATGGCTTTAAATAGATGCTAGCTATTATTTTAAGGAAGACTCCATATATTCCAATACTTTCTAGTGTTTGTAATAGGAATGGATGTTGTATTTTGTCAAAAGCCTTTTCTGCATCTATTGAGATAATCATATGGTTTTTGCTAGTTTTATTGTTGACGTTGGAAGTAGATTTACCCTTTTCATTTTTGATACTCATAATTTGTTTTTCTTCTTTCTTTTTTTAATCACATTGAATAAAACTCTATTAATTGTATTGTTCTTTTTTCATGAAACCAACTCTCAGTTTTATTTATTAATTCAAAAACTCTCATAATTTCAATTTTATTAATCTCCTTTGGTTTCCATTATTACTAATTTAGTATTTAATTGGGGATTTTCAATTTGCTCTTTTTTTTAACTTTTTCAGTTGTATGCCCAATTTATTGACCTCCATTTTCTCTATTTTATTCATATATACAATCAGGGATATAAAACTTCCCCGAAGAACTGCTTTTGCTGCATCCCACAAGTTCTGGCATGTTGTTTCATTATTGTCATTCTCTTGAATGAAGTTATTGATTGTTCCTCTAATTGCTTGTTTGACCCATTCGTTCTTTAGAATTAAATTATTTAGTTTCTTATTAGTTTTTAGTCTATGTTTCCATGGTCCTTCATTGCATATGATTTTTATTGCATCAGGATCTGAGAAGGATGCATTTAATATTTCTGACTTGCTGCACTGAATTGTGATGTTTTTATGCCGTAGTATATGGTCAATTTTTGTGTATGTGCCATGTATTGCTGAAAAGAAGGTATATTCCTTTTTATCCTCATTCAATTTTTTCCAGAAATTTATCATATCTAGCTTCTCTAAAATTCTGTTCACCTCCTTAACTTCTTTCTTATTTAATTTGAGGTCAGATTTATCAAGTTCAGAGAGGGGGAGATTGATATCCCCCACTAGTATAGTTTTGCTACCTATTTCTACCTCTAATTCCCTTAACTTCTTCTCTCAGAATTTAGATGCTATGCCACTTGGTGTACATATGTTAAGTAATGATATTGCTTCATTCTCAATGGTGCCTTTTAGCAGGATATAGTTTCCTTCCTTATTTCTTTTAATTAGATCTGTTTTTCTTTTGCTTTATCTGAGATAAGGATTTCTATCCCTGCTTTTTTATACTTTCACTGAAGCATAATATATTATACTACAGCCTTTTACCTTTAACCTGTGCATATCCCCTTGTTTCAAATGTGTTTCTTTTAGACAGCATATTGTAGGATTGTGTTTTTTAATCCATTGTGCTATCCACCTCCATTTTATGGGAAAGTTCATCCCATTTACATTCACAGTTATGATTACTATCTGGGTCTTTCCCTCCATCATATTCCCTCCCTTGTTCATGTTTTTTTTCTTCCTTCTTGTTTTCCTTCCTTAAGAGTTTTCCTTTTTACCACCACCTCTGTTGAGGGCTAACTCCAGTTAGGCAGGTAGAAGTGGCCAGCTTCTTGCAGTTGTTCCCAGGCCACCAAGATACTGTCTCACCACTCTCCATGATGTACAGAGAAGGGAGCACTCTGAATTCTTACTCATCCTGATAGTAGTAACAAAAGGGAACTAAGTACAAAGGAGTGTGCAGTTCATTTCTTGTGAAATGAGAACACTAGATAAAGAATGTGCATTATAGCCTTCAAGGTTTGCCTGATATCATCTGTCTGACATCATGGAACTAAACAAAGGAGTAATAGAAAACATAGTGATGGACAGTTACCTTCACTTAGATTGTCCAATTTATTGGCATACATTTGGTAAAATAGCTCTTTAATTTCCTCTTCATTGCTGTTGAATTCACTCTTTTCATTTTTTATACTAGCAATTTGTTTTTCTTTTTTCAAATCAAATTAACTAAAAGTTTATCTATTTTTTCATTCTTTTCATCATAAAACCAGCCTTTAGTTTTATTTATTGGTGTAATAATTTTCTCACTTTCAATTTTATTAATCTCTCCTTTGAGTTTCTGAATTTCTAATGTGATGTTCAATTGGGAAATTTTAATTAGTGTTTTTCTAGCTTTTTAGTTGCATACTCAAATTACTTATCTCCCTTTTCTCTATTTTATACTTTTCCAAACTTCTACCTTTCCTCTGAGTATGTCTCTGCTTCACATGTGTTTTTTGTAAACAGCATATTGTCAGATTCTGTACTATCCACTTCAGTTTTATGTGAAAATTCATACAATTCACAGTTATGATTACTAACTTTATTTCATTTCATTCTCTTTCTCTCTTTATGCTTTTCTCTCTCTCCTTTCACCCTGTCCCTTCTCATCAGTGTTTTGCTTTTGACCAAGACCTCCCTCAATCTGTGGTCCCTCCTATAAGCCCCCTCTTTTGTTTTCCCTTTCTTTTCCTACTTCCATTTATGGTAAGTTAGATTTCCTTCCCCAGTTGAGTGTATATATATTACTACTTCTTTGAGTACTTTTTCCAACTAAGTATATATATTACTACCTCCAATAAGAGTAAAGTTCAAACAATGCTCATTCCATCCCTTCTTTCTTTCTGTTGTAATAGGTTTAAATGCCTATTCATATTATAAAATTTACCCCATTCTGCCTCCTCCTTTCTTCTTCTCCCAGTACAATTTTTCACACAATTATTTTTTTAATCACCACATCAAATTCAACTCACACCTACAGCCTCTAAGTATACTCCCTCTAAATGTTCTAACAGAGATACAGCTCTTAAGTGTTACATGTAGCATCTTCTCATGTAGGGATGCAAAAAGTTTATTGAATATCATGTTGTGTTTTTTTT